>PVIH01007385.1:0-100922 GCA_004025045.1 Sigmodon hispidus
ATGAGCGAGTGCCCATGGAAGCCAGAAGAGGGCACTGGAATCCCAGAAGCTGGATTCTTCTGAAGAACAGCAGGACAGCAAAGCACTTCTTTAGCCCCGTTCTTTGAGTTTTGAAACAGACACAGGCTCTTCTTCCCTCCCATCACCTACTAGAAAGCAGTTTCATTTACATTAAGAAGTCTTTTGTAGCCCTGCAACCTAGCTAGGTCTTCTGTATGCTGTGCTAAAGCTTCTATCTAGGTCAGCACTTGCTGGTCCCTAACTCTTGACACTGACAAAGACTCTGCTTTCCTTAAACTTCACAAACCGATCTCTGCTGCCTGAAAACTGCTCTAAGGTAGCCTTTTCTCCTCTCTCAACCTTCACAAAATTTGGACCAGGCTTTGTCTTGAAGGAATATTACGGTTGGTTTGAGCTTCTATCCATGGCACTAGAATTATTAGCAATAAAGCTACATCACTGCCTTATCACTTTTGTGTTAACTGGAGAAAGACTTCTATCTCCTAGAATTTTCCTTTATATTGACAACATAGTACTGTCTGGCTCAAGGCGGTCTAGCTTTTGTACTGTTTTGGCTTTCCATGTGCCTTCCTCACAAGGCTTAAGCATTTCCAGCTTTGATTGATAAGTAAGAAGTCAAGGTCTTCGTTTCACATGTACCCCTAGAAACCACTGAAAAATGGCTAACTGGCATAATTATGACACTATTACATTTCAGGGAACAGGAAGCCCAGAGATGGGAGGGGTTATGTGACTATGGTGAAGGAGTTAGCACAAACACATAACTCATCTATTAAGTTTGTTAAACAAACATCTATTGGTGTTCTGTTTTGCATGAGTATTTTAGGCTTTAGCTAAAGCAGCAGGGTGAATCAGCTTCTGGTGAACTAACTGCTCTTTGCTTCAAAAAAGCCTAAAATTCATCCTAGAGTGACCCTAATTCATCCACCAAGAGTGCCAAATGTCTGTTTTGCTTGGGTACATGAAAGAAAAAGGGTCACTCTAGGATGAATTTAGGTTTAGCAAAAATAGCAGGGGAATCAGCCTCTTGTGAACTGACTGACCATGACTTTGCAAAAAGCCTTTTTATTGTTACCCAATTTACACCTTTAGCAAGCAATTTCTACATATCAAAACCTCTTATCTGGAATTGTTTGACAGGACTATTTGCCTAAGCAATTCCCAGCCATGAGACCTCTTGGTTTTCCAGGTTCTCTCATAACTAAGTTATTTAAATTGTTTACGTCTTAGGGTCCTTCAGGAAGGACTCAGATAAGAATTAAACAGTTCAAACATAAGGTAAGAATCATAAAAGGTAGTTCAAAGCCTAGGTGTTAACACTCTCCATGGGATCTCTTGATATACCTCACAAATCAACAGAATTCATCACAACATACAAAATATTGAAAAAACCCTCTGAAATATTGTGAGAATTATTGAAATGTGACACACAGAAATGATGAGGACACTTGCTACTGGAGAAAATGGCACTAACCAATACAATCTTCTTATCTATCCATGGCTGACATAGGCTTTTTATCTGCTTTCTGGCTTGTTTATTTTTGTCTTGGGGCAGCATGATTACATGGAATGCACAATCAATCAAAATCCTATGAAGGGAGATACAATCAGCATTATGGATAGAAATTTAGACCAAGAGCACAATACAGGACAGAGTAGAGAATAGACAGAGCAAGATCATAACTTAACCCTTTAAGAGAGTGTGAAAACCTGGGGGCTGGAGAGATGGCTCAGCAATTAAGAGCACTACTGGTTGCTCTTCCAGAGGATCCAGGTTCAAGTCCCAGAAACCACATGGCAGCTTACAACTGTCTGCAACTACAGTTCCAAAGGCTCTGACACCCTCACACAGACATGAATGCAGATAAAGTTCTTCCAAAATCCTGTACTACTAACTTTTCACATCAACGTTCCTCTGTAGGCACTTGTGTGCCAGAATCCTGACTGGATCACCGATCTGGTATCAATTTTTGAGAGACCAATGAATTCCTTAAATATCCTAAAGATGCTCTTGTGGCATTTTCTTCCATCCGGTGTTACACAGAGAAACTGGGGAAATGGTGTTCTTTCTTGTAGATAGGAATTCTTTCTTAGATTTGGAGGACTTAAAAGTTTTCTTTGCCACTATTCTAAAGTGTCACTACAATGCTTCTGGGTTACCAATTCTAACACTTCACAGCTTTGGGTAACATTTACTGCTCTGAACTATAAATACTATACTAATGAAGTTCTGAACAATACATATGCTATCTGCCAACAGATATGCTATCATGGTTGGATAAAAAGCTAGTGCCTAATCTTGGTTAGTTAGCATTTGGGCACTCATACATATGGCAAATGCCCATCAAACAGATCATACCACCAGGAAACAAGAGGCTTCCTCATACTGAGGTGCTACACATAAAGCTAGAGATGTTTTTCAAGATAGGGAAGATTGCCCCAACATATCCATGACATAAGTATCTCTCATCCCATATCATGCCCTTTTAATAATTAACTACTCATCAACACAGTCTATTGATAGAATAACTGTACAAAGTTAACAGAAAAGTATAACTCACAAAAGAATTGAGCTTTAAATCAAATTTATCAATCTATTTAAATAAAACATAAAAAGAATTTAAATTAACTGATTAAATTACGGTTCTAAAAAAGGGGAAGACTTATCTAAGCTAACCTTGTCATTACAAACACCTATTCTCATGAGCAAAGGGATCAGAATCACAAGGAGGAGATCCACAGAGACAGCTGACCAGAGCTATTGGGAGCTCACTGAATCAAAAACATTTGCTGAGGACCCTCCAGGGAAAGGAACTAAACCCTCCAAAGGTAGAGGACAGTCAAATGGCACAGGCAGTTTGTAGAGCCTTTTGTGGTAGGACCAGACTATGTTCTTGGTGCATGAACTGGCATCTTGGAGCCCATTCCCTACAGAGGAACACCTAACCCAGCCATAATACTGGAATGAGGGACTTGGACCTACCTCAACTGGACATGCCAGACTGAACTGACCCACCTTGGGACTCCTTGGCCTCCTTGGGGGAATGGATGGGGGGATGGGGTAGGAGGAGGGAAAGGAGGAGGAGCACTGGTATACATGAAAAAAAAAAAAAAACCTTTTTAAATAATTTTAAAAATGAACTTGCAAAAGCTTCTAAAGGGGCCTTGCTATGGTTGGTGTGGAGATACTTTTAGGAGGTGGGGCTAATGAGAGATCTATAGGCAGCTAGAATATGGGGTAGGGGTAGAGGGTACATTACCTAGCAGTCTCTTTCTCTGCTTCTTGGCTCAGAGATGGAGCCGTCTGCACCACGTACCCCTACTATGTTATGTGGCCTTGCCAGAAGGCTCAAAGTAACATGACCACTCTCATTTCTAAAATCTCAAAACCACGAGCCCAAATCAACCTTAACTAATCCAGAAATTTCATTACAGTGATAGACAGCTGATCAACATAGTGCTTTTACATTCTTAACATATACCACGGTATTTTTAAAAAATCATATATTCTATGGTTTTTAATGAAACTGTTCTATCTGAAGATATGGGCATACTCCCAAATTTACAAATCCTAGAAAAATTATTTTGCTTTACTATATCAGAGGTTCTTTTTTACGTTGGTTCTTTATAGCTTTCCAAGGGTTAAGATAATCAGGTGAGAAAATAAGTACATTGCAGTACATGACTAAAATGTAATTTAGTTACTATTTTCCTAAAACCATAGTCATATATTAGGAATGTCCTCCTGCCAAGTCTTTAGGGAAGCAAACCCAAGGCCTCATGCTATTAGGCAAATGCTCTAACACTGACTACCTCTATCTCTAGCTCTTTGGGTGTATATTAGAAAAAGGTTAACATCTCTGTAACAGGGGAAGTACTAAAATGTCAAATAAAAACTTTCATCTTTTTTTTTTTTGCAGGGAAGAGAATTGTATGCCATGGAAACATAACTGTTTAAAGAAGTCATAAAAAAGACATACTTACCCTAACATCAGTGGCATCTCCATGCCTGATAATACTGGCCCAGGTGGTTGGCTCATTACTGCTTTCAAAATAATGAAAGACCTTTAATACTCGCTCCATTGCACCAGGGGACCGTTCCATGCCAGTACCCAGGTGAGTCTTAGTGCTTGAACTTGGTGTATGATTCAAGTTTGGGTCAAGATAAGCAGCTGCCATTCTTTTGCTAGATGCTAGGTATCTGTCATATTCTGTTGAGAGAAAGAGAAAAAAAGATTTTTCAGTGTATAATGACTAGCAATAACAATATGACAATTATGTGTTACCAACACTTCCTTCTAGTCTCCATTCTGATCCCATGCACAAAGTAATCAAGGAGAACAGAGACTTAGAACTCCACACAATCACTGAACTGTCTACACCCAAGACCCAAGAATAGCACCGTAAATGCCTGCTTCAACAACAGAGAAAGAAAAATCTGTTAAAAGACCAGGATTCCTATTAAACCATGTCAAAATTTTACTGACTTATTTAAAAATAATGTAATGTTAACATCTCCGTCCTCCCTCCCTCCCTCCCTTCCTTCCACCTACTCTTCATTTGTAGAAATACATCACTACAAAGGCAAAGGTACCAGTTTGCTGCTCTGAAGTCATTAGCACTTGAGTTCAACTACCCAGCACCCAAGTAACAAGCTGGGCACAGCTACACATGCCTGCAACCCTAGCATTAGGACTTTCAGTACTCACTGGCTAGCCAAAGGGTCAGCTTCTGGGTCAGTAAGATAGACAATGAGATGTCAAACAACAGAGATACCTGATACCCTGCTCTGACCTCTGCATTCCCATGTACACAAAGATCTGCAGCCACTGTTCAGATATGGTACAGATTCCTTATCATTTCTAACTGAAAATAAACTTCCTGGGTTCTCTGGTTCTTATAATCTTTTTGCCCCTCTTCCAAATGTTCTCTGGGTGTAGAAAGCTGTGCTGTAGATGTATTTCTGGTTGGGGGTTCCACAGATAACAAAAGACTCTAGAAAATTAGTGATTGCTGAGAAAGAAAAATTTAGCCTCTCCCAAAGATGAGGCCCCTAAGTGATTATCTAATATAAAAGTCAGTCCTAAAATCATATATATACAGACCACACTAAACAGACTCAGAAAATTCTACTTATATATGTATGCATGCATGCATATATGTGTATATATGTGTATGTGTGTTTATATGTGTGTATGTAATAAATCCATAAATCTGTGAGACAATGGGAGTAGGGGAAGAGTTGGAATGACAGGGAAAAAGAAAAGTGATATAATTATATTTTAATTTAGGTTTCAATTTAAAAAGTAGACAACATAAACAGAAAAGGACATCTGTCATATACATCATAGGAAGTAGAACCAACATCCTTAAAATTTTAGAAACTTTAGGTTGTGAGAAATTCACTTTTAGGAAAATACACTGTCTGTGTTGGCAAGAACATAGAAAACAGGAACCCTTGTATGTTGCAAGTAGCAGGAGTGTAAAACAGCACAATCAATATGAAGGCAGTCTAGCAGGTCCTCAAATGGCTACAAAGAACCACTATATGATCCTAAAATCTGCCACCCAGTGTATTTCTAAAAACCTGAAACACACGTCCAAATAAATACCTGGTCATGTATGTTCAAGATAACACTGTCCATTACAGCCACGGAGTTCAAGTGATCTGAATCTCAAAACCCTCCCCCAGTGACACACTTCCTACAAAGCCAAGGCCACACCTCCTAGTCCTTCATGAGCAGTGCCACTCCCAGGGGAGTAAGCATCCAAATACATGCGCCTATGGGAGCCATTCTTATTCAAACCAACACAATCCCTGTGCTAATGACTTCCGGGATATATGGCTAAATTAAAAATCAAATATAAATGATAGCTGGGGGATACTCTCTGTATAAAGAGAAAAGATCAATGTATTTGCTTGTACATGCAAAAGCAAACAAAAGAAAAAGAAAAAAACCCAAAATCTGCAAGTTGAAACTGGAGACTAGTGGGATTGGACACACATGGACTACATAAAGCCAAGAGGGGGGAGGGAGGGAGGTAGGGAGGGGGAGGGGGGGGACTCTATGCACGACTGGGCACAGCACTTCTAATTGCCAGTCACACAGAAAGCAGTTAACCTGGTAAGAGTCAGAAAATACTCAAGGACTGACTACCTGGAGTATGTTCTGTGTCTAGTCTACACACTTAAATGTGTGTAACAGAAAACGCTGAAAACCAATCATCTAAGTCCATAGGCCTAACAAAATTTATAACCTGGGGGGGGGGGGAGAAGTAATTTCTTTTACAAGGATAAATAGTGAAATTGGCATTCCTGCAAGGAAGGCCAATCAAGAAAAAAAGAGTCAAGAGAAACCAGAAATATCAAGAATGAAGAAAGAAATAAGACAACTGAGAAGATCAGAGATCATTAGAAAGGACATGTAATTATAAATACACTGAAAACTTTGTTTATAGCAATGAAGTTAAAATTTTAGATAGAATGTAAAATTCTTTATAAAGCAGTACTTAAGGAAATCAAGCAAACAAAAAATTGAAGCAAAGTATAACAGTTATAGCCTGTAGTTCCAAAATTTGTCTGAAGCATAAAAAATTGTCTTCTGAGATAGTCCTTGACTAAACAGAGAGTTCCTGGCCAGCCTGGACAACAGTGCGAGATTCTATCTTAAATCAAAACCGGTCAAGTGCAGAGAATAAGTGACTGAAGAGTGTTCAATCCTACATGGGCCATCTTATCATCCCTTTCCTGAAGCTCCAAAAATATCAAGGAAGAGGAAATATAACAATTTTAACAGTCGAAGGTTCTGAGTAACTCCAAAGAAATGGTGTTACAAAAAAGACATTTCCTTTTGACATACAAACCCACAGAGGCCATGGCAGCATGAACAAAACCTACACAGGTTGAAGCCAAACCAAAATCCCATCACAAAAGGGGCATAAAGTCCCAGCCCTAGCTGAGGAGTTACTAGCATGTACTAAGCTGATGGAAGGAGAGTCCATTTTCTTTCAGGTGCACTCTCGGAGGCAGGCCTCACATCCAGGAATATTCACTTAACACAAGCTGGACGTGCTCCCTGTGCAGAGGGAAGGGAAGACAAAGTCAGTGAGACACCAAGTTGGGTGGGAGTAGATCTAAGAAGAGTTGGAAAAGGGGGGCAAATATGATCAAAACACATCATATAATATTTTTGAAGAATCAATAACAAGTATTACTTTAAAACTAAGCAGGAACTTGGGAGATGACTCAGCTGTTAAGAGCACTGGCTGCATTTCCAAAGGCCTAGGGTTCAATTCCTACCGTCTACATGGCAGTACACAACTGTGGTTACTCCAGTTCCAAGAGATCTGACACCCTCACAGAAACACACAAAACACCAATGCTCATAAAATAAAAATAAATAAGCCATTTAAAAAAACCTAAGCAAACAAATAACTTCAATGGATAAATTCTATGATAATTAGTATATTTGCAGTGAAAATTCTTCCCACAAAAAAATATTTGAATTCTTCCTTTAACTACAAAAAAAAATCTTACAGATATATAACAGAACATTTGAAATATCTGAGAGACTCACAAAACAATGATACAACAGGGCATGGTGGTAAGTACATACACATCTTTAATCTTGGCACTTCAGAAGCAGAGATCTGTGAGTTTGAGGCCAAATAATTAATTAAAAGCAAAGACAAAGCACAACCAGATATACCCTAAAAGAGTTTCAATCTAGTTGGAAAAAAAAAACCCAGAAAATCTTACTGAGTGCTATAAAACAATTATAATTATACTGAAAATGTCAAGTCTGAGGGGCTGGAGAGATGTCTCAGAGGTTAGGAGCACTGGCTGCTCTTCTAAGAGGACTTGGGTTCAATTCCCAGCACCGACATGGCAGCTCACAACTATCTGTTAACTCCAGAGATCTGATACCTTCCCACCAAAGATTTTAAAAAAAAAAAAAAAAAAAAGTCAAGTCCCATAAGGAAAGTTAGAGAGGTAGCTGCTGGGGATCCAGTACTTAGGAAACCAATTGAGTCCTTTGGTAACACAAAAGCATAGTTATGAGCCGATATCCTTCATGAACAGATACAAATAATCTAAATAACATACAAATATACTGAACACTAGAGCATAAAAAGGATATACACTATGTTTTAGATAGAATTTATTCTCAAGAATTCATACTTGGTATCTTATTCACTGTTCTATTACTGTGAAGAGACACCATGGCCAAGTCACTTTTATAAAAGAAAGCATTTAATTGGGAGCCTACTTACAGTTATCATCATGAGCACTGGCAGTACATAGGCAAGCATGGTGCTAGAGAGAGAGTTTTATATTCTGATCCGCAGGCAAAGAGAGACACCTCCTCCAACAATGACACACCTCCTGAAACAAGACCACACCCCCTAATCCTTCTCATTAATCTACCAACTGAACCCCAAGCATTCAAATATATGAGGATGGGAATCCCCATTCAAAAGACCACATTCCACTCCCTGCCCGCCACCATAAACTTGAGGCCATATCATGATGCAAAATGCATTCAGCCCGGCTTCAGAAGTCCCCACAGTATAATACAGTCTTCAACACTGTTAAAAAGTCCAAAGTCTCTTCTGATAATCAAGACCGCCTTTTAGCTCTCTGTAAAATGAAAATCAAATAGCAGATTACATAGTTCCACCACACAATGTGATAGAATATTCATACACTGCATTCTAAAAGGAAGGAAAGGAAGCATAGTGAGGAAAGACAAGACCAAAACAAGACCAAACCCAACAGGACAAACTCCCACTCTGCATCTTCATGTCTAATGTTAAAGCACTCTTCAGATCTTTCTATTCCTTTAAGCTTTCCTTTCCTTGACTCTAAAGCAGAACCACTGTGGCCAAAGCTGCCAAGCTCTTTGGCTTGTTGAGGTTGAAACCTGGGCAAGCTAAAATTATACTGGCATCAGATTTCTGCTGTTGATGGTTTTCTTCCCTGTTTAAGATTTCCTTTAATTCCTTTTCACAAATTGGAAGTTTAGCTGGGTCTTGCTCTAAGGTCACCACTCCCTCAACATAATATTTTCTGGTGTTCCTTCCCCCCCCCACACACACACATTATACACTTTGTCTCTTTCCCCTGCTTGTTCCCCCCTTTAGATCTGCATGAGAGTGATCACTAACAACCAAGTGACACAGTCAATACTGGGCTGTCTTGAAATCTCCTCTGTCAACACCATTAATCCAAAATTCTTCAGGTTAGTATCTGGCAGATTTTTTTAAAATAAGAGTAGAAAGCCACATTCTTTATCACAATATCACAAGAATGGTCTTGTGACTGGCCACTTACTAATATTCTTCCCCTCTGAAATCTCTTGCTTTAGGCCCCTATGGGCCGCATCACCCTGAACACCACTGTCTTCCATGCTCCTACTACAACAGCCCAGTAAACACTTCTTAGTTCAATCACTTTTCTAGTCCAAAGTCTTCATATTACTCCAAACAACATGATCAGGCCTGTCAAAGCAATATCCCACTTCTGGTACCAAGTTCATCCTTAGTTACTTTCCTATTGCTGTGAAAAGACACCATGACCAAGGTAACTCTTAAAAGAGAAAGCACTTTATTAGAGGCTTGCTGCAGTTTCAGAGTTAGTCTATTGTTATTATGGCAGGGAGCATGATGGCAGGGAGCAGAAGGCTGAAGAAGAAGCTGAGATTATTACATCCTAATCCACAGGCAGCAGGTAGAGAGAAAAAACACTGGCCCTAGCAGTGCTATCCAAACTTCAAAGCCTATCTGCCATCAATGGGGCACCTACTCCAACAAGCCAACATTTCCTAATCCTTCCAACAGCCCACCAACTTGGAACTAAGCATTCAAATGTAAGAGTCTGGGAGAGGGGCAGGCAGTCTTATTCAACCACCACAGGTGGCTTAACCCTCAAAACTTAATATATATCAGATTGGAGAATACACCTCACTGCTTCAGCATTAGAATAGAATACCACCTACATGACACAAGTTTAATCCTCAACATCATTAAAAACATGATTTTTTTCAAATACCTTAACAGATCACATCATGAACAAAAGAGGTAAAAAAATATTTGACAAAATTTAACATTTTTCTCACTATAAATAAAAACTCCTATGAAACAAAAACTAAAAGGAAATTCTTTCAGTTAATTAATAATAATTTAAAATACAGATAAAGCTAGAGATAACACATTTAATACTGAACACTTTCTTCCTGAAATCAAAACAAAAACACTTCCTCCCACCATTTCCCCACAGTCAAAACAAATACTGATAATGAGCCAGGAAAAAGGATGGGATGATGATAGGCTACTGCCTACTACAATATTATGGTGAGGGGCTGCTGCTATGCTCACAACAGAAAAGAGAAGGGAGGGCACAACACAATCTTCTTGCTAAGACATCAGAGGCAACATCCACGTTTCCTAGGGGAGGACTATTCTTTCCATTCAGCTATTTTTAAGAAAAATTTTATTAGAATTGATCTGCAATTTAAGATTATTTTATCTCATGCCAAACAAGTGAGAAAGTCAGGAAAAAAGCCAAAATCCTGGTACTCTTTTCCAGGCACGCTGCCATCCCATCAAATCTCTTTATCATGCATTCTGTTGGGAGTTTCTTTCTCCACCTCCTAGAATAATCCTCTCAGGTGGGCCTTCTTGGCAAGCTACTTCAGACTGTCACAGACTAAAAGCCAAATGAAATATTTCATACTTTCTATCAATTCAGATTTAAATCTGTGCCTTTTACTCCTTAACATCAGCCAAGTATCGGCAAGAAATTCAGCAAATGATAAATGTTCACTAAATACATGTAAAGTGAATTAATAAATTCAGAGAAAAAAATGTACTTGAGAATAGAAGCCATGATTATTAACAAGTAAACATTAGACAAGATGAACAATTCCATTTATCTTATAATCTTTCCATTTAGACATGTATAGCATGGTGATTTAAATCATTCAGACTGGAGGCAGATTTCCATTGTTCAGAACCTGGCTCTTCTTTCTGATACCTAAGAAACCAGAGACAAATTATTTAGCCTCAATGCCTCAACAACTCATCTGCAAAACTGGAATCTGATGAACTGCTGTCTCAGAGGCCTTTTTGAGAAATGAATAAAGCCATATACATGTGTTCATGTGCAAGCTCAGCTCATACATAAAATTTAGTATCTGAGGAATAAATTTTAACTGTTACAAGAAGGCAGCTCTCTCAAAGACACTACTCTTTGGGCTATAGAAATGAATAGCTCAGGGATAAGAGCTCAGCCTACTCTTCAACTTTCTGTTCTCCTAGAGGACAGGGGTTCAATTCCCAAAACCTCACTGTAACTCTAATTCCAAGAGATCTAAGACCTCCTGGCCTCCATATGTGTCAGGCACATGTGTACAGCAGACATATCTTCAGACAAAACAGTCACACAAATAAAATAAAAAAATTTTTTTTCAGGAAATGCTGTTCGGTGGTGGTGGTACATGCCTTTAATTCCAACACTTTGGAGGCAGAGGCAGGTGGCTCTCTATGAGTTCAAGGCCAGTCTGGTCTACAAAGCAAGTTCCAGGACAGCTTGGGCTGTTACACAAAGAAACCTTGTCTTGAAAAACAAACAAACAAAAAGGAAAAGAAAATGCTAACCAACTGAGGTAAAGCAGAAAAAAAGGATGAGAAATATTCGGTGAAATATTCAAATATGTATAAAAGAACTGACAGTAACTCAAGACCAAAGCCATGCCACATACATGCGTACACCCATCAGGTACCAACTATACAGGCTGGCTGCTATGCTAAATTCTACACATACACTTTATTTTCAGAAGAAAACCATATACAAATTCAGTGAAATTAAAACAGTCAATTCAAAGAGTATTAAAATTGGTAAGTATATCCAAATACAACATAATATAAGCAAAGAAATGTTAGCTCTTAAAGAACCTTTAAATTAAACTTATTCTATATAGAATGCATTAACAAATATTAATATTAAAGTAACACTCATTTGTGTCAAGTATTTACCAGGCAGAAAAAAAAAAAATCTATTATTATCCCAGAGAATGTTAAGTTTCGTAAGGAAGAAAAAAAATCAGACAAGTTAACTGTGAAATGATTTGTCACAGTACAGGCTGTGCCAGAGCACAAGTGCAGGCTCTGGTGGGAACCCTGGAGAGGATCTGGCTAGGCTGAGGGATAAGAGCTGATTTAAGGGGTATCCTAATTGTAAATAGGACTAGGGGAGTCAGCGAATGGAAAGACAGTTCTAAAAGTGGCATCCGCATATGCAGATCTGAGAGGGAGTTCTCAATGTGGAAAGGCAAAGTGACTACAATGCTAATGAGCAAGACAATAGCTTCAAGATGGAGACTTTGAGACACACTGGGTGAAGTAAGACCTGTGGGGCACAGCAACAATGTAGGATTTTATCCAAATCCAATAACCCACTAAAAAATATCAAATTTCTATTTTCACAAAATTACTCCAACAGATATGTGAAGTTTGAAAAACATGTATAGACACAGTGAGACTAGGCGTAACAGAGAGATAAGTTGATTAATTCAAAATATACACTGGATACAGAACAGTCAGAATAGAATGATAAACTTGTGCATGGAAAGGTAAGTCAAAGAAGCATCCTGGATGTACAGCATGAGTAAGTGCATGAGAACCCAGTGTGTACTAAGATGGGAAAGATTTGGGACAGCTAAGAGTCTCATCTCAGAAAGGTAAGTTAAGTTGTTGCATGATGTAACTGGACATAGCAAAAGCATTGCTGTTCTAGTGTAAGAGAAAAGGAAAGATGTACTGCACAGATGAACAGGTGGATAAACAAATAAAATTCTACATTTTTATACAGAGTGTGACTTGAACTGCAGAAGTACATAAAAGCTCTATTGTGGAAAAAAAAAAAATTAAAGAAACAAGAAAACAAACTTTTTCCTAACAACCAAACCTGCTGATATCACTACGGTAATTGCTAACCTTTTTTCCAAAATGATGGAACAATGTACAACTGATAATTAGAAAACCTCAATACTTCGCAACTTAATATTCTGAGAACATTTACACTTAGTATTCCTAATTAATACATACTTGTGCCTAGGAAATCACAATGTGGGTACATTATTTTTCTAAAAATATTTTTAAACATAATCTTCTTGGGTGATTCTTCACACTAAATCCAACAATACACTAAACTATTAAAAAACAGACCCCCAAGTATTAAGGGTACCTTGAAGATCCATTTCAAAGTATACAAATATAGGTCTGTTCTATTATTTTTAGCTTGTCCTGGTAAGAATCTTATGTCTTTTTAAAACTGGGACACTGCTATGTGTTTTGAGGTTAATGTGACTAGATGAATCAAATGCATGGTTTAGAATGTCCACTTGCAGGCTGAGATTTAGATAGTCTTTGAATCTGAGATTTTAACTTTATCTCCATACTCTAACTGTTATACTTGAAATACGTAGGTCAGATAATTCCTGCACACTACCATCTTTGTTCTCATCATGAACAATATTAACAAGCGTGGGGACAGGTCTCCTGCCTTCTTGTCCTAATGCAAGAGAGTAAAGCAAGAACTCAGAGAGGAAGTTTAAAGACAGCTGCACCGGGCAATGACTGGAAAGGCATATGCTCAGCTGACAAGCTCCTCCACTTGAACCACCAGAGCAGAACTATCTGAGAGGAGGAAGCAGCTGGTTCTGCATGTAGAGATGGAACCCACTGTGTCCCTTGATATGTCCCATTTCCCACCCTCTGCTTTTAAAAGCTCTGCTCCTCTCACCCAGGCTGTCATCTACTAAAAGGTACATTTAAATTTTTTTAATCAGCTATTAATGTTTTGTCTAATAGACTGCAAACACCTGAAAAGCAGATTGCTTTGGTCAATTTCTTTGTGGTGAGCCAAAATAATACTATCTCTTCCCTGTCAAAAGTTCTCATTTCTAAGGCTAATTTAAGTAGGAAATACAGTTGTTAACTATTTAATACCCCATTGGTCTAGGTCTGTAGCTCTTTGCTAGCTAAGTCTGTGAAGTAACCTGGAGGGCTTTACTTTTGATGCTCAGCACCATTGTATTATAGAGATGGCATTCTGTACACAACCTACAAATACTCCAGGAGAGCTGAACTCTGCGTCAATTATGTTCATTTGCATTACATGGTCTTCATGCCACAAAACTACAATAGTAAGAAGTCAAGTCAATGTCTTTTAAAATTTGAGAGCTTCCATTTAACTAGACAAAATCTTTACTCTTGAGTATCTGTGTAATAAATGTGAGGGGTGTTTTATTCAGTTATCATATTTTACTGCAGTTCAAATATTGCAAGCTTTGGTGCAATAAAAAATAATCTTGAAAACTGAAGTGATGTTAACACATCCTAATCTAGAGGTACTAATATCCTTAACCTAAAAACTAAACTGAATAAGCCTGTAGTTCACTCATCAAAGTGCAGTAGATTCCTCCTTTCAGAAGCCTTCCTAAATAGATTAGCATAGTACCTAAATATATTTGACAGAGCAACAACATTTTTATAAAATTCATTAAATATTCATCACTATGCTAAGCAAAACAACTTCTAGTTTAATTTGTCTGTCCTGAGTTACACACTAATTTTACAGTTTCTTTAACTTAACTACGCTTTTTAAATGCTTCCTTGAATGCTGGAATGAAGATGTCCTACTTCATATTTATACTTCTGATGAATACAAATTCTCACACTAAAGTAGAAAATTCTTCATTCACAGTATTTTTGACCTGTGGTAATAGTCTCAAAATAACAAAATTTTAAGTTAAATACATAATGCATATAGACAATAAAGGAAACCCATTTTAAAACAACTAAGCCCGCATTACCCTTTTCTCCGATGTTTCTATAGTTAAAACTAATTAAAAAAAAAAAAAAAAAACCTAATCAATTTTGTTCCTTAAAAGCCTCTATGGCACAAAACAGATAATGTCTTGAGTAAAATGAAAAGGTACAAGCACAGAAAATTGACTTAGACTGCTTAAGAGCATTTCATTTTCTACTTGCAAAGCCACCTAACTGGTTTTATGCACCAGCTGTAAACCTATACCACACTTTTTTTTTTTCTCAAATGTAGTTTCTTCTGAAAGAACTATTATCTAGCTTTTTTTTTTAATTAGTAAAAAAGAATGAATTGACATAAGCACACACTAAAGAGAACTTTAAGTTATTATACCTTTAGCCCAACACACTGGAAATGGACTACAGCCGCTTTTCTCCATACAGTTGGCACCTGTAGGTCTCAGGGCCTCTTGGCCTGCCCGCTCCAACAACATGCACCCAATCCTATCAAGATCAAGCCAGGAGTCCGCACACAAAGTCCCAGTTCATGGCTCCGACTGCATTTGCTTGAATCCAAAGCAAGACTAAGCTTCCCTGCGCTCCTTTTCAGAGCCTGAAGCACGGTTTGAGAGGTGCTCCTTCCTTCCTTCCTTCCGTCAGAGTTTCCAGCAGCTCCACGATGGCCTCTCAGTTACTGAATCTTCTGCTTCCGCAATCTGAAACATAGACCATCCTGGCCAGATTAAGCCACTGAACAGAATAAAACCAGCTAGTCATGAGACCCTATTGGTCTGTGTTTCTAGATTCATTCAGGGAAAGGGAGAAAGGGGAGGAGGAAAGAAGTCCTGGAGCCAGCACCTTATGAATATGCTAATCCCGCCCTTCGGTTCACTTCTGGCAGACTTGTGTTTACAAAATGACAGTCGACTCTAAAACTGAGTAAACTGCAAATCCAGTCTGACCCAGATCAACTGTCCTTAGACGGTTCCTAAACAATGCCTTGTCTTCGGAATCATGCCCCTGACACGCTACCAGCCTAACTCTGGTCTTAGACTAAAAATAATTAACTTGAAATAAATTTTGAAAAAGTATCATGCTGAAAGTAAAAATCAAATGTGTGGATGACCCATATAAGCCCAAATACCTCAGAGGTAAAATACTTTCCTTCACTGATACTTTCTCAATGCACCAATAAATACACACAGATTATCTAGAAAACATAAACCAGAATTTAAGATAGCCAATTTATTTTAAAATATGCTTAAAGATTAAATAATGAAGGAGACAGATTTCTTTCTCTAGCTTCAGGTATGATTTCTTTTTCTAGCCTCAAAGGATGAGTGCTATCTCATTCTCAAGTAGGACAGAAACTACTTTTACAATCTGCATCAGCAACCATTTTTAAAAATGCGAAACTATTTACTTTCTCCATTCAGACTGAGAGACTCAAGGTCAGGACAAAAATCGTGTTCCTGGTACCCTTACCCTTTGAGTACATGTAGTACACACTGAAGTGTCACAGTCCTAGCTTGCCTGGCATGTGGGTGACCCCTCAGTCACACAATCCCACAAACTAAGCCTAACTCAAGCACTGGCCTTATGTGTTTGTTAATGGCCAAAGCTATTCTATTAATTCATTAACTTCTGAAACAAGAGTTGAACAAATACTTATAATAAGCATGTTTGTACCCAGCAATGTCCAGGACAGTTTTATTCTACCTGTGATAATAGATGCCCTTGACCACAGGCTCCACTGGGACTCTAACAGCTGCCAGAGTTTCAGTGGCCATTCCTGAGCCTCCTGAAAACACATTATTCCCAGGCATGAACTATGACCCTAGGCAACACCGAAAAGAAAGAACTGCGAAAAACATTGCAGGTAGGTTAAAAGAACAGAAAAAGCTAGCAAACATAGCCACCAAACCAAAGAGGACATACTAGGCCACTATAGAGAAAGCAGGGTCATGAGGACGATCACCATCCCGGAAAAAGCAAGCATACCAAGCAAGACCACCATCTGCCTCATCACATAAGCATGGCGTGGAGTTTAACTTGGGCTATCCCCCGAAAGCTGCACACGAGTCATCCAAGTCAAGAATGAAATAGAAACTCAGGACTTTCAAACTCATGACCATCACACATGCTATTCCTACTGCCTGACTATAAACTGCACCCACTGCACTAAACTGTTCAAGACACCTGCTGAGCTAGAGCAGCTCTCCTGCACAGCCTCCACCATGAGGACATGGACACCAGAGGCAAGGCCCTGCCAGCGGGGAGAGCCCTCATGCTCAGCTGTGATCCAGTTACTCTGAGCCACCCACCTAACCCAAGAACCATTTTTTCAATCAACTTAATAACTTCCTCAGGATTCCCAGAGCAGAATAAAGAGTGGTCCAAGCAAGGAACGAGGGGCTGGAACTAAGGTAATGGTGGTGGAGGGAAAAAACACAATCCCGAGAGAAGGGAACAGGAAGAAAGGACAGGGTGGACCCAGATTCTGATTTCAATCCATAGATGAGGCCCTCTGCACACTAACTTTATTCACTGTCTAAATACCCCCCCACCTCTCAATGTGTAAGTTTTTTAAGAGGTGAAAAAGTTAGATATAAAAGATGATTAATTTCTACTTTCAGCAGAGTAGATATGACTGAAGGTAGGCCTAGTACTCATGGGAACTGAGGCAGTAGCCACAGAACCCTGAGAAACCAATGGCCCACTGAGGAGCCGTGGGGCCAGGTGATAGCTGGAAAGCGTGGGGGCGGGGGGACCAGCAACCATCAAAAGGACTACTTGAACCTTTTCTAAAAGCTATAATTATAGACAGGCACAGTGCTACAAACCTTTAATCCCAAGAAAAGGCAAAAAGAACTCTGATCTTCCCACCTCAGCGGTTCTAGAGCATTTCCAGACTCTATTTAATGAACAGTTTTTGTTCCTGCTTTAAGAAAACAAAACTATACTACAGATAAAAGATCTGAACAGTCGGCTGAAAATTATGCATTGTCATATGTAGTGGAGAAACCATGTGACAGGATAAGACCCTAAACTCAGAAACTGCAACATATCTATATATGCGCTAAAGCAAAGGAGAATATCCTTACACTGACCATATATCAGAGAACAGTCAAGCAGACATTTAATTGTTAACACTGTTCAGAACAAGTTTGGAGTTCTGACTACAATGGAATGCACATACCCATGCCCAGCTAATTTTACCCCTTCATCAATGGGTGGGGTTTTTTTTTGTTTTTTTAATTCATTAGATAAGCACTGTTAACTTGTGTGAATGATGTGTATGTGCAGAAGCACAGGTGCAAGATTATATGTACAGACAACAAACACTAGTTCTTTCCTTCCATCTCACATGGATCTGGGGTCCAACTCAAACTGCCGTGCTTCCAAGGCCAGCGCCATCTTTTCTTTACCTGCCAAGCCAACTCGCCAGGTCACCATAAAAGCTTTATCCTACAAATCCAGTTCATCCAGAGTTTGGTCACTCTTCTTGATTAGCAAACACTGCGACTATAGTGTTCCAAGTCAGGAAGTGGAAGCACTGAGCACCAGAGGCTATAAAAGCAGCAAAGTCTCCTTTGCCATTAGGGTGACTATGCAACAGCACAAGACCTGATAGGGCCCAACAAATCTCAGAAACCAAACTTCATCCTACGGTTTCAAGTTGTTAGCACCATTCTGCACATGTGCATGCCTCAACTAAGGCACAGAACAGCTTCCCTCCTTCCCTTCTGTTTTGTCATGATGCTATCCATGTACAGATGACGGCAGTCAAGGTGACAGACAACCAGCTCAGCACAACGTATGAACATTGAGGACACACTGCTAAGTAAAACAGGCCAAAAGGACAGACACCGTAAAAGTTAGAGGGTCAAACCCATAAAGACAAAGAGGAAGAATGCTGGTGAGAACCAGTGTAGGCATGGACAAAATGGAAGTCACTGGCTAGGGAATTTTGAAAATGAAAGAATTCTAAAAATATGCTCACAAAAGTGAAAGTGTTTAGTATAGCAAACTGCAAACTCAAAAACTGGAGCAATGAGATGGCTCAGCATATAAAAGCAGTTGCCATCCAATAATGCAAACCTGATCATGAGTTCAACCTCTGGGAACCAAATCAATGTTAAAAAAAAAAAAAAAAAAAGATGGACTTGAGAAGTTGTCCTCTGCTGTGTACATGGCACACACACACATCATATACAAATCATACACAGTAATCACAATGAATTTTTAAAAACTGGTAAAATTCATGATTTGGGAGTTGTTTGTTCTGATATAGTATGCCGATTACACAGACCAGACTGAACTGGAATTGAAAATCTTCCAACGTCAGACTCTCTAGTACTGAGATTACAGGCATGAACAACTGAGCTTTATTTTTAATTTTTATAACAATTTTAACTTTTGTTGTTGTTGTTTGCATGAGGCAAGATCACAGGTAACTCTGGCTAGTCTTAAGCTCACCAAATACCTAAGAATGACCTTGAACTCCTGAGCCTTCTTTCTATATCCCATGCACCACACCAGTTTTATGTAGCTGAGATCCAACCTGGAGGTTTGTGTTTACTAGGTAAGCAAGCACCCTACCAGCTGGGCTACATCCCCAGCCCCAATCATTTTTAAAACATTATAAAATGTTAAACAATAAAACACTTTATAAGAGTGATTTTTGCTTATATTTTATACCAAGCCTGCAAATAATGAGGAGAAAGTTCTGATAGTTAGGACCAATACAGAGAAGATGAAACAGAAAAAGAAACTATAGCCAGAGAATTAATACTGCAAAAAATGTCATACTACCAAAAAAAATCTACAGAGTCAAAGAACCTCTTCAAAATTCTAGTGATATCATCACAGAAAATAGGCAAGATGACAGGGAGATGGTTCAGGGAGTAAAATGTGGTAGCCCATGTCATCTGTAATCCCAGCAGAATGGGAAGCAGGAATAGAAAGATACAGGGAAGGCTGTGGCCAGCCTAACTTGGAGTGAGCAACAACTGCAGCAGAAACAAGAAACTCTGTCTCAACAAGGCAGAAGATGAGAACTCACTGTCAAAATTGTCCGCATAAGTCTCTCTCTCTCTCTCTCTCTCTCTCTCTCTCTCTCACACACACACACACACACACACACACACACACACACACACCTTTAAAAACAAGAAAAAGAAATCCACATAGCCAAAGCAATTCTGAGCAAATAATATTAAAGAACCATAATAACAACAGCAGCAGCACAGTTATAGGCACAAAATCAACATGTATATTAATGGGAAAATATCAGACACAGAAATAAGCTCATGCAAGTCATCTGATTTTTGGCAAACATATCAAAAATAAAACTGGAGAAAATATAGCTTCTTCAGCAAATGGTACTAGGAAAACTAAATAACCACATATGTAAGACTGAAACTAGATTCATATCTAACCCCACAGGAAAAGTCAATTCAAACAAACAACTAGAGGAAAATATCCACAGAAAGAGCCTAGGGAAGGGCTTTCTGAAAAGCACTCCAATAGCCCAGAAAAATCACAAGAGCTGACAATAGTATTGCATCAAACTAAAAGGCTTTTGCATAGTAAAGGAAAAACCAAGTAAAAAGATGGCCTGCAAAGTGGGAAGCTACTCATCCAACAGTGGATAAACGTCCAGGAAAGATAAAGTAAAAGGTTAAACACCAAAAGAACAAATAATCGAAACAACAAAACAGACAAATAAATTGACCAAACATTTTTCAAAGTACACAAGTCAATAAATAATCAACATTCTTACACATGAGGGAAAAGCAAATCCCATCTCATCCCAATCAAAATAAGTGTCACCAAGAAAATACAATAAATGCTGGCCATGATATGTGAAGCTATTGTGGAAATAACTATAGAAAATTAAGAATATTAACCGGCCATACAATCCAGCTATAACATGTTTGTATATACACTCAAAGAAACTGAAATTAGCATAGCACATGTTTACTGTAGTATTAGTCACAAAAGCCATGTTATACAACCATCATAGATACACATAAACTAATAGATTAAAAAATGTGGACATATGCATAACAATTTTATTCCTCATACAGAAAAACAGAAGTATATAACTTGCTAAGAAAATGGATAGAATTGGAAACCATCATATAAAGCAAAACACACCCGACTAAGGGAAGGAAAATACTATACTTCCTCTCTGATGCAGAATCTGTATTTAAAATTAGACCTTCGAGGACAAGGAAGGCTAATTCAGAAGAGGGACCAACAAAAGAGTAAAGGTAAGGTCAAGGCTAGACATGATCAAAGGTCATGAGCTACAGCCATGAAATGTTAGTGAAACCCATCATTTGGTACAATGACTATGTCTCATCAAGAGAGAATGGAAGTAACAGACATAGTCAGGCACTAAGGACTCAATGCTGACCCAACTCTATACACAGTGCAGTATGTCTACATTTTAGAATCTTTAATTCTCTAGCAAACTATGAGATACTAGTAATGTCAACTCTCCTGAGGTTTAGGAAGGTAAGGGATTATAATACCAGACTCTGTGGAAGGAGAAAAGTCATGTGACACCAAAGCCCACATTACCTCATCCCACCATCTTAAAACTCTAATGTATATACAGCAACTGGGTTGGTTTCAAGTACTCCTGGAGTCTACAACACAAGAAATGAGTGACATTGACTCCTTTGGTGACAAGCTTCCAATAACTTTGTTTTCTTAGCAGGTAAACTCATTAGTATCTATCAACTGCCTCTAGTGACACAGGCTGTAACCTCAGCACAGAAAAGGTCGACAATGGATTTTGAAGTTGAGGCCTGCCTGACCTGTCTCAAGGAAGAAAAAAAAAAAATGACATGTAGATTTCATAATTATTTTGAAAATTACGTAACACTATCAACATAAAGAACACTGAGGGTTCCTGGTACCTAATAATGGCTATTGTCACCTCAAGTGTCCTGCCGTGTGCTTCAGTCCTTGTGCAAAAGAACTGAGCAGCAGAAATCACAAAGAACTAGGACAGAAAAGCTTCACCTCTCACAAAAGCACAGTCAGTGTCCACAGTCCTGGGATGTGGGTGACAGAGACCCCCTCAACTGGTGACCAAGGCATGGGGTTTGATCCTCGGAAAAGTTAAGAAAAAATTTCTTTAACTAGAAGTGGGAAAGTAGGAATTTAGTCCTCTTACGAAGGAGCTGTGACCATGAGAATGAAGTAGCATGAGTTCATCTCAGTTCTCTGAAGCAAAGCATTTTATACAATTAAAGGTGCTGGTTAAGATCCAGAGGATCAAAATACTCAGAGCAATAGCTCTGTACCTTCGTAAATTTTAATCCCTGATTTCCTAAACAAGGAACCATTGATATTGAAAATTGAAAGCATATAGGAGATAATGTTAAAAAAAAAAAAAGCCCACGAGAGGGGGTGTCTGGTTAGAAGGAAAATGGCCCCCAAAGAGAGTGGCACTATTGGGAGATGTGGCCATACTGGAGTAGGAATGGTCTTGTTGGAGAAAATGTGTCACTGTGAAGGCAGGCTTTGAGGTCTCATATATGCTCAAGATAATGCTCAGTGTCTTACTTAGTCCACTTCTGTTGTCTGCAAGATATAGAATCTCAGCTACTTCTTCAGCACCAGGTCTGAACACTACCATGTCCCACTATGATGGTAACAGACCGAACCCCTGAACTGTAATGCTTTCCTTAATAAGAGCTGATGTGGTAGTGGTCTCTCTTCACAGCAACAGAAACCCTAACTAAGACAGGGGGATAGAGCTAGCTAGAGAGATGGCCACAGTTAAGAGCACTGGCTCTCTTTCAGAGGTCCTCGGTTTGATTCCCAGCAATCACATGGTGGCTCACAAGCTTCTGGAGAAGGTTCTGATACTCTCTTCTGGCATAAAGGTCAGATAGACCACTCACATACATTTAAAAATAAAACAAAAAACATGGAGAATAAAATTTCTGTTGATTATTTTGCAAGATGAACTATACAGTAATGTAGTGCTTAGACCCTCTCAGGAGGACCATAAAAAGGAAATTTAAGAATTCTCTGCCAGATACATCTTGGTAGAGTGGGCCAAGTGAACCCTGGGACCACTCAGGCCAGGCTCACATTCTGAGTCAGTCCTCTAGTTCATCTGCACAGAGCAGCAGCCCTTTGCTTCTCCCTTTCCACTGCCCTGCCATAGTCTTCTCCAGAGAGGAATCTGAGAGCTGAGTTTGGCTGAACAGTAGGCACCACAGCTACCCCCACCCCACCCACAACCACAGCATGTAAACTAAGGCTAGACTGTCCCAGAGCTTAGTTTTCTGTTTTTCCTCACAGATGCAATGGTCCAATATTGATCGATCAATGGTCCCTTCATGGGGAAAAAATAAAACAGGACCTTCAGGTGGTCCTTAGAACTCCTCTAGTTTTGTAATTCATAAAAGGGTAAAAAATAAACGTTGGCTGTTACATGATCTCAGGGACATAAGTGATACTATGAAAACAATGGTGGAGGCTCCAGTCAGTGCTAACCAATCTTACTATCATTCATCAAGAACATTACACTATCATACTGGACTTAAAAGACTGTGTTTGCTCTGTTCTTGCACATCTTGATGCTGGCCAGATAAAGATGAACTTGGTAGTCAGGCTGAAGAGATTGTGAATACAAAGATATGCAGGGATACAGCATAGCAGCTCTACAGAACATGGCAGTGTAGTTTGTGGGTGTCACTATGCTGTACTGCTCCTGCACCAACGCCTGTTCTGCACACCCACTGAGTGGACTAGAAGCACACCAGTCTCCCTAAGATGAGAGGAAAGGAGAAAAAGGAAGGAAAAACAAACACCAATGAAGAGTGTCCAAGGCCTGGGTGGTCACTGTAGGTGCACAAGAGGCTATATGAACAAAGAGAAATACCCAAGCATCCACAAAGCATACTCTGCCTCGGGCTGTGTCTGCAAGAACCATTCCTGAGGACTGACTGAAGGAAAAAGACCTATTGTGTACGCAGAGAGCACCATCTCATGGGCTGTAGCATTGGTGAGTAAAGTACAAAAGACAAGAAGTCAGCTGAGTTGAATACAGTATTTCTTGTTCTCTGCCCAAGTGAGCTCCTACTACCATAGCTGCAAGCTGCACCTGCGGCCATGTTTTCCCCAGCATTGTGGCAGTATCCTCAGACCTTTGGGGGTTTGGAGCCATATAGCTCTGGTTCTTTGGACCTAGACTCCCAAGCCTCTGAAGGAAGTGTGTTATTGTTGTTTTGGTTATTCTTTTTTTCATCCTTTCTTTAAAACTGCCTACAAGAATTTAACAAAATTATTTTTAAAAAACTATTTGAAGACACTCTAAAAAGTCAGTCAAGGCAAGCCAAACCTTCAGAATGTCCCCTTGAAAATTCTTGTAGCATGGGGAGATGTGGAGAAGAGAGAGTGACTGGAGTATCTATATACAAGGATAGAAAATGTGACTTTATTCATAATAAAAAAGAAAGAAAGAAAATTCTTGTAGCATCTGGCATGTGTCACAAATCTGCACCCTCTTGTTTGGCATCTTGCCCTGCTCTGGACTTTAGTACTACAGGTTAAGCATCTGGTGATGTAACTGATATGTTCAGAGCACAAGCTGCTACAAATTTAAGTAAAAAGTAGAAACAAATACTATCAATATAAATCTATTTTAAATTAATTATACTTCATTTACTTAATGTACATGTGTGCACACTTACAGGTATTCCTGCACATGTGTGGAAGTGAGAACAACTTGCAGGTGTTGGTTATTTCCTTCCATCCTGCAGGTTCCAGGTGTCAAGCACCTCTACCCCCGAACCATCTCCTTAGCCCCATATCTAAATCTAAGTCTGTGGTAGACTGGAAAGATGCTATGATTCACTGTCAACCTAACAAGATTCAGAGTTACCAGGAAAGCATAAGTGTAGTTATATCCATCAAGGTATTTCTAGAAAGATTTAAGTAGAGAGGAAGGTCCATCTGAATGTGGCTGACATCCTACTGTTGAACTGGGGGCCTGGGCTGAATAAAAAGGAAAAAGGAACCTGTTTCACTAGCATTCACCTCTATTTTCTGGCAGTGGATGAAATATAAGCAGCCACCCCATGTTCCTACCACACCCTCCCCACCATGATATAATAAACTCTCAAACTAAGAGTTCAAACAAAGCCTTCTTACTTAAGTTACTTTTTCTCAGGTATTCATTTTGTCTCAACAACAAAAGCTAATACCACATGCAATACAACAGGAGACTTCAAGAAGCCAAGTCAAAACCCCTGGGAGGAAGAAACAATAACTGCCGCAGGGTTGCAGATCCAAGATTCCTGACGTTAGTCTGTGAGTCCACTGCCCCTTGACTCAATGCCCCCAAGATAGCCAGGTCCAGCTCTAGACATAAAAGTCTTACTCACATGTAGCTGAAAAATAATTTGGAGGAAGCATTCTAGAGAAGACAATTAAAAAAAAAATAAAAAACAAAAAAAACATACTTCATCCTTATTGTCTTCAAGAGTTTTAAGGCAGGGTTTAAAAATTCTGCAACTCTTAACAAATTTCTAGGAATCAGACCTGTCCAGGGAGTGAGATAGAATCCTGGGTAAAAAAAGAATTATTCACCTCAGAGTCTGTTTAAGTTTCTTGTCAGCTTAGTATCATGAATTCCAGCACAATTAACAACATTTTCTGTAAATGCTGCTGACACAGAGATAACACTGCTTTTATAAAGAGCTGTTTCAGATATGAATATTAAAACAGCAATAAACCATGCTTAAGGCCTGTATTAGTAACCTTCCTGTTACTGTGATAAAACATTATGACCAAGATAACTTTTACAATTAAGTTCCAAAGGGACATTCTGCCATGGCGGAGAAGCTGCAGATGTGGCAGATGAAGTAGCAGAGAGCTGAAAGCTCACATCCTGAACTCCAAGGGAGAAAGCAAACTAAAATGAATGGTGTGTGACTTTGAAATCTCACACTTCTCTAGCAAGGCCACACCTCCTAATCCTACCCAAGCATCACCAACATCTTGTGGACCAAGTATTTATTCAGATACCTGAGCCTATGGGATAAGGGAGCCCACTGTGGGGCTTGATTATATCTTGACTTAAGGTCACAGAGTTCAAGCCCGTACTGCTCAAGACTAAATAATAGCATGTCTGGCAAAAGTTTTTGAGAATTAGTGAGGTGCTTACGATTGCTTGTTCCTTGAACTATGGTGTCCTTGAAAGGGGGAAGTCTTTTTGCCTCCCTCCTTCTGTATAAAAAGGCCATAAGAAATAAATCCGGAGCTGCTGTAGTGTTGACTGCGAGCCCTCCTGTCTGTTTTTTTCTCATCCTACTCCCTATGCAGGGCTGTTGAACACATCAGGCAGGACCCAATGTGGGAGTCATTCTCATTCAAACCACCCCAAGACCTAAGCATATATAACCTAGTACAGACTTACTCCTTTCCCAACCGTAAACTTAAACATGCAGAAACTCACAAACAAAACTGTAATTGTTTTATTTGTTGTGTATACAGTGGACAGAAGAGGGACAGTGGACAGAAGAGGGTACCAGATCTCATTACAGATGGTTGTGAGCCACCATGTGGTTGCTGGGAACTGAACTCAGGACCCCGGGAAGAACAGTCAGTGCCCTTAACTTCTGAGCCATCTCTCCAGCCCCAAAACTGTAAAATTTTTACAGTAAAAACACCTTAATTTCCCACCAACCTTATTCCTATCCAGAGTACCCCAGGTCGGGGGAGAAAGAAAAAGGTTCTTAGCTACCTTTTGATATACAGTTTCTAAAATCACCAAAGTCATCCCTGTGGGTTCTGTGAAGCCAGTTTGAATCTCCTGAGAAATCCACACCAGGGCTCTTGGGTGTTTCTTAGCCCTTCCCTAAGTACCTTTCTATTAAAATCTGCTGAAATCTATTAAACCTCTATAATTAATTTCACATCAGCTTCAAACTGTCCTGTCCTGAAATTCTTTAGTGTGATGAAGTCAAGAATCTCATCTTCACTGAGCTGCAGTGTCTGAAAAGAACACCTCAGGCTGCTGCTAGCAGCACAGCTGTCTCTAGTCCCTGGCAGGCCTGCCTTGACGTATGCCCTCAGTTATCAGTTTTAACCTAGAACAGAAGCAGCAGCAGTGCAAAGTTGTTTCATGTACTAGCATGACCCTAAGAAAGACCCAGTATCTTCTCTGGACAAACCTGCTGAAAAGGACTAACTGTGACTCAGTCATCAGAAAACATGACACAAACTCAAATTCAGGTAAAGCCTAAAAACAACCTCTATCCTTCAAAACTCATCAATGCAGAGAAACCGACCCCAACAGGAAAGACTAAGGAAGCATAACTGGATACTGCCTGAGACTGAACTAGACCCTGCATCAGGGGAAGAACCTGTTAAATGGTAGGTAGGATTCTGCTCTAGCCACTGAAGCCCTGTCCTGCCCTGCCCTGCCCTGAGTTTGGATGACAAGCTTCATTTGAGAAGACTTCCCACAGCCCAACTCTTTCTCTTGTTTCTCCTATCCCTCCCTTTACTCTTTTCTCTCTCCTTTTCTTCTTTCTATATTTCATAATTATAATAATAAATCCTTATATGTAGAAGTAGTCTAAGTGTCTCCTGCCGTGTCGCTGCCCACAACTGCCTCCTGTGTCCATGGGGCACGAAGCGTCTCTATTCACAGACATCTGCCAGCTATACCTTGTAAACACGTTATTATATCACATCCGATCACACATGATCACAACATTAAGGAACACAAATGGGTCAACTGCCACAATTTAGACACACATACAAAGGTGGCAGCAGAGGACTGCTGAAAGCCCTACCCAGTAAGGCTTCATTATGTACAATTTATGGTGCAAAGACACAGAAAGTGAGGTTGGTGTCTGTTTTGCAGTGCTGGGATTAATCCCAGAGTTTCATGTATGTTAGGCAAGCATTCTAGAGTATGTTTTAATATATTTTATTTAAGGTCTACTAAAATTCTTTTCTAACATAAAAAATAAACTTTTTTACATTTATATTCTGACTCCTTTTCCTTTCTTCTCTACAGTATGTTAGAGCACTAAGACAGGGTCTCATGTATTAACTCTCTAGCCTCTATCTCTCACTGCTGGAATCACAGGAGTGCACCACCACACCCAGCTACTAGCCCTGACTCTATTTTAGTACCACTATGCATTTATGCTAATCTTGCAATGAAAATAAGTCATAATGCATTCTAGAAGACATTTTAAACAGTGATTAACTCCTCACTGTGTACAGAGCAACAGTAAAGTAACATGCTAAGTCCAACTGGAATCAGTGTACCATGTGTGGCTATTCCACACTGGAGCTGGAGTCAATGACAGCTATAGTATGACTGCCACCTGGCTGAAGCAACTGTCAAATGTTTTCAGACACACTACATACTTTAAGCCTTCCAAAACTAAGATTAATGCAGTGATCTTCAGGGGAAAATACCTTGATATAATGAGACAGTGAACCACATAAAGCAGGATTAAACTGTCGTGTCACCAGCTTCCCAAATACCGACCGTCTAAGAGGCTATCAGCAAGTACCTACTGTATATCACCATAGAACTGCACTACAGCCAGCTAGAGATATAAGGAAGGCTGCTAACAGAGGAGCAAGTGCACTGTGGAAGTAGGGCCACCCTACGGGTGTGAGTGCAACTCCAGTGTGCCTCATTGTCCTAATGACTCTTCTCACCACACGCACACTACAATGCTGCCAGACTGGTAATGAAGCCTCAACATTGAAGAACAAACTTACTTCAAAAAGTCAAACAAAAATCAGTTACACACATATTTTCTACTAATTCCTCTGCCACTTACTGCTGTGTCTTTTAAAAGACATTTTGAGGGTAAAGTGCTACATAGTTGCTCAATGGGCCATCAAAAACCATGCCCTCCTCAAGTCAATAAACGTTCATAATTATTTTTAAGAAATTCAATTCATCCCTAATACCGTAGTTCACATCTGTAATTTCAGCATTTGGGAAGCAGAGGCAGGCAGAACTCTGAATCCACAGATAGCTTACATTGTAAGAATCTGTGATCTCTGTGAGTTCAGCCTAGTCACCAAAGTTGGTTCCAGGACAGCCAGAGAAGGCAAACGAACAAACAAACAAAAAGCTGCCTCAGACAGAGAGAAAATGGAAGGTAATTCATTAAATGTGCGCCTGTAATTAACTCTTAGGTTCAGGAAGGTGTACTTTTACTTGCTGTGCATTTTCTCACTTCTACCAATTTAAAGATAATTGTGCTCTATTATAATAGCTGATTAAAAGAACTGAAGACTTTTTGACTAAATTTATCTCATGAATATCAGAAAAAAATATTTATTAACTTAAAGCTGGTCAAAACAAACAAAAACAGCTCCAGAGCTACCACAACCTAAAAAAAATGGGAGAATTCAAATATAATTCAACTTATAAAATACCCATTACTTATGCTAATTAAAACACAGCCTCCAAAATGCACAATTTTCTTATACCTGGGAAAATGTCGTTAGGTCAAAATAAATCTGATAATAACAAACCTAGCAAGCACACAAAAATTACATGTTTTCAGAACGCATGTCTATGCTGAAAACTGCCTATGCAAATAATACAGGAAAAAGTCTATTTTGATCCAACTAGGGAGAAAAGCTGAGTTTAAACAACTCTGTTCACATGCCGACGTCCACAGAATGTGTGACTTGTGTGTAATAAATAACATTTTCCCTTTTGTGCTTTCTGTGGTTGACTTTTGTTCTAGCTGCAGCTTGTTGCTGTGATGAGACACTCTGATCAACAGCAACTTAAGAGAGAAAGGGGTTATGTGACTCACACTTTCAGGTTCAGTCCACCACAGGAGGAAGCAGCAACTACGGAATAGTGCTTGCTGGCACTCAGTGAGCCATTTACTTATCTATCTATTTGTGTGTACCTGAGGTGGGTAGGTGTGTGTAGAGGTGAGTCTGTTCTCTTCTTCTACCGTGTGAGTCTAGAGATCAAAGTCAGGTTGTCAACCCTGATGACAGACGACGCCCTGGCCCCATGAGCCATCTCACTAGCTTTCTCATACAACCAGGATCATTTAGAGATAAGACCAATGGACCCTCTTCCAGCAATTAATAATCAAAATAATCCTCCAAGGACTTGCTCACTGGCCAATCTGACCTAGGCAGTTCCTCAAGTAAGGATTTCCCCTCAGATGTGTCAAGTACAAAATTAAATCTCAGTAGGGTGGTGTTTTCTGAGAGTGTCTTGTTTATAGTCAAGGCTGACCCCAAACTCTCAATGATCCTCCTGCCTCAGCTTCCCTAAGTCTGGGATCATAATGTATACCACCACACCCAGCCACTGTTCCCTTTTTTCAAGCCTTGTTTCTCTGGTAGAATCAGTTCCATGATTCACGACAAACAACAGTGCTGACGAGCATCATATTGAAGATAAAGGCTGTTCTGTCACTTTAAGTACTGCCTTCATAGCCCTTTTACAGGTTCCCCTCAGTACCTTTGCTCTTATGGATCAGTCTTGTGTTTTTTTTAAGATGTATTTATTTATACAATTTATGTAGATGAATGGTTTGTCTGCATAATCAGATACCATTATAGATGGTTGTGAGCCATGATGTGGCTGCTGGCAATTGAACTCGAGGCCTTTAGAAGAGCAGCCAATGATCTTAACTACTAAGCCATCTCTCCAACAGATCAGTGTTAAACAGAATCACCATCACCAAATAGTCCACCCCTTCTGTTGTCTGCCATCAACTGCTTGGCATTGCTAAGCTGGTTGTACTGTACTCTCTGTGAGTCTGAGGTCTATATAGTAAGACCCTGTCTGAGAGAGGGAGAAGAAGAGAGAGAGAGGGGAGAGAGAGAGGGAGGGAGAAGAGAGAGAGAGAGAACACACACAAAAAGAAAGGAAGGTGAGAGAGGGGAGAGAAGGGGAGGGAGGGAAGGAGGGAGGGAGGAAGGCACAGTAAACCCCTTATAGATGCACTATGACCAGCTGCCTCTCGCTCCTGCCGCCATGCCTTTCATTCCATGATGAACTGTGCTCTTACTATGACACATAGTAAACCCCTTTTCCTTGTGTTGCTGTTTTAAAGGGATAATCTGTCTTATTTTTTGAGATTATAATTGCATCATTTCCCCCTTTCTCAAAACTGTCCTATATAATACCACCTGTTCAGTCCACATGAGCAGTCCGTACTGGATAACCAACTGGCGTGCTCTTCTCTGGAGAAGACTATTACCCTCACTCTCAGCATTTCTTAGTTGCCCTTTGAGTTGCTTGTCAGTAAGAAAGTAAGTAAGTCTCAGCTTCACAGTCAGTTTGAGGCTGGCGTGGACTACATAACATTCTTGTGTAAAAAGCAAAACAAATGCTCAGAGTGAGGACAAGTTTCATTTCCCCGCTCTAGAAGTAGGCAGGCTGCATTTCCTAGGATTCTTACATTCAGGCTGACAGAGGGGCGGGGGTATGCTCTTAGTCCCCTCCTACTTGTCTCTGCACACCGTGCCATGTAGTTTTATGGAGCAAACAGAAAGTTCTGCAACGATAAAGAGGCACTTCACTGTCCAGTTCTGATGTAGCCCATAAACTCTTCAAGATTTCTTTACTGATAAATTATTAAAATCATGATTATGGTTATGGTCATGGTCATGATGGGAAACGGTCCAACCTGCTGTGGGTGGAGCCACCTCTAGGCTGGTGCTCCTGGTTCTATAAGAAAGCAGGCTGAACCAGCCACAAGAGCAAGCCCTCCATGGTCTCTGATCAGCTACTGCAGGTTCTTACCCAATTTGAATTCCTTTCCCCAGGTTCCTGACTAATTTGAGTTTCTACTTTGGTTTCCCTCAATGACAAACTGTGATAAGGAAAACTTTATGAAATAAACCCTTTCTTCCCCAAGTTGCTTTTGATGGTCCATCATAGCAATAGTATCTCTAACACAATTGCTAATGATACAGAGTGCTGAACATATATTACATATATCTCACAGTGTCTTCATAACAATCTCCTAAGAGAAAAATCTATAATAATCACCTTTGTCCAAGAGAAACTAAGTTTAAGTAGAAAAAAAAAAAAAAAACTTAAAAGTGGGGCTGGGGTAATGCTTAGTAAGTAAGTAAAGATCACTTGCTAAGAACCTGAGTTTGGATCCCAGGACCCATGTTAAAAAGATGGGCATGACCACATGTGTCTGTATGCATGTGTGGAAAAAAAAAAAACCATCACACACATGTGGTCTGGTGCTATCTGTAATTTTAGGCCTCTACTTAGGACCTATGCCCCAAATAAGTAGGAAGATATTATAAATAATATAGGACAAAATCTGAAGTCAGCACTCATGAATGTAAAATTCCAGTGAAGAACACTCTTCTAGGGAGCTGGAGAGATGGCTCAGTGGTTAAGAGCACTGGCTGCTCTTTCAGAGAACCTGGGGCAACCACATGGCAGCTCAAAACTAACTGTAACTCCAGCTCTAGTGGATCTGATACCTTCACACCAATGCACATAAAATAAAATTAAATTAAAAAAAAAAATCAGTGTTTAAAAAAAAAACTTCTAAAAGCAGTCAGTAGTACTAACTAGTTAGAAACAGTTAGCCTTTCTGTTATCAGTTTATATAAATGTTATAAATGTGAAACAGAGAACAGCAAATATTGCTCCTAAGGTGCTTTTAAGTATTCAATAAGTAACTATAATTCAGAGTGTTTAAATGTCCAGATCAATTTCCAAGCACTGTTCTATGAACAACCAATGCTAACATTAGATACATAAAAACAATCAACACACCTGAACCAACCAGTTAAATTCTGCTGCTGCTACTGTAGATCAGAGACTCTGAACAAGGGATAGACAAACCAAAAAGCAGCACTAAGGCATAAACAGCCAGAGAAAGGTACTCACAGCTCAGGAGGCAGCAGTGACTTTGAGAAGAAATCAAATAGATGTTTTTAAAAAGACTCCTATTATCTGTTTCCTCTTTTCATTGTAGTCCAGAGACCTAGAAGAGACAGGATGTATGCATACATAAATACCTCTATTTTGCTACTATTTACTTATTTAACACAGCTAGGGATGCTGGGTGAGTGCTCTAATACAAAGCTTAACCATCCGCCCATTTCCCTTCGCTTATAAGATCTCACCATGCTCACCTTTTTACAGTTCTCTTCATGCCTACCATGTAAACAGCTAGACAATGAATGGATTTAACACATGGAAGGCTATCTGCAAACTGGAACCCAGTGAAGAGGAACTGTCTACTGCCTCTGGCCTGCCTCTTATAGGCTACCTGTTCCAGTAGGTGGTCCTATACTCATGCACATACAAGCAGTACTAAATGGATTTCTTGGAGTTGTTTGTTTGTTTGTTTGTTTAAAAAAAAAAAGCACACAATGCCCAGGTGGTTTAATCCCAGCACTACAAAGGCAAAGGCAGGCAGATATCTGTTAGAGGCCATCATGATCTCTACAGAGTGAGTTCCAGGACTGAAAACCAAAAATAAAAAAGCACACAATAAGTTATGAGGGAAAAATTCAAGGAGGGGGCAAGAATAAATTGGAGAGAATGGAATAGAGAATAGATTTGACCAAAACATACATGTATAAAAAATTTTTAAGAGGATCACTCAACATAAAAAGTGATAGAAGATTTATCTGGGTAGCCCTGGCTATCCTGATCCTGAAACTCACTCTGTACACCAAGCTGGCATCAAACTCATAAAGATCCTCCTGCCTCTGCCTCCCAAGTGCTAGGATTAAAGGTGTAAGCTACCACCACCCAGAACTCTTTAAACTTTTTAAAAGGTTTAATAATAAGGTGCTGAAGAAATGGCTCAATAATTAAGAACATGCTCTTCCAGAGGATCCAGGTTTCATTCCTAGCACCCACATGTCAGCAATAACCATCTGTAACTACAGTTCTGGTTACCAGGAACACTGCACACAAGTGGTACACAAATACACATGCAAGCAAAACATGCATACACATGAAACATAGTAAATATATAGCATTCTGCCTGTATGTGTGCCTGCAGGCCACAAGAGTGCGCCAGACTCATTATGGATAGTTGTGAGCCACCAGGTGGTTGCTAGGAATTGAACTCAGGACCTGTGGAAGAGCAGCCAGTGCTCTTAACCACTGAGCCATTTCTCCAGTCCCAACATATGTAACTCTTTTTTTAAAAACTAATAACAAAACACAATCTTTCCCAATCCCACTGTCAAAGACATAGCTCAAGCAACATTGTGCATACTCCAAACTATTCTCCTTTACTGTTACTGTGCCTCTTTCAACTTAACTTTTACCTCAGAGTAGTAAGTAAATGATATATTGGCTTTATATCTTAATTGTGCTTATTTCTTCTTTTTAAAAGATCTATTTTATATGTATGAATGTTTTATCTGAATGCATGTGTATGCAATACATGCATTACTTGTGCCCCAAAAAAGCCAGAAGAGGGAGTCAGATCCCTGGAAACTCAAGTTACAGACAATTGTGAGGCTGCATGTAGTTGCTGGAAATCAAACTCCAGTACTCTGAAATGGCAGCCAGTAGTGCTCTTAACCACTGAGTCATCTCTCCAACTCCATAACTATTTTCTCTGTTTTGTACTGTAAGTAGGCGTTAAGCAGTAAGAGCACTCCATTCTAGAAGCACTAAGCCTACCGAATGTTAGCTATTTTAGCCAGGAGTAATATAAAACATGTTCAGTTCTAACTGTTCCTTAATCTCAGTCTTATTTAAGAATATAAACCAGTATATTCTAACTATGAAACTGGTAAAAATGTCAGCATGAACTAGTTCACACAGAGCCTAAAGTAGATAGTCTACAAACTGTATAATTAAAAATGTTTGTACTGTTCTGCTCTAGATGGATAAAGAAAAATTGAAACTTGGCTTATTACACAATGAAATACATTTTCAAATCTCCAAAGCTATCTACAAAATGAGAGTGCCTACCTTTTTTTAATGAAATGAATATATTTTAAGATCAATACAAGCAGATAGCTGGGGTCCTAGAAACTTTTCTCTCATACGCACCTTTTGGCTATTTGCCACCATGGTTTGCAAGCTTCTCATTCTAATGTATAATCTACCTCAAACAGTGTTCCTATCATCCATCAATCACTAATCCACTTAGCCAAACTAATGAATACCATGTTAGCCACTCACAAGTTCAAGTAGTTGGCCTGGCCCAGACTTTCCAACCTAGCCCAGAGATTCGGACACACTTGGCTGCTGCTTTGCCCCAAATAATCACACAAAGGCTTATATTAATTTCATGCTGATTGACCTATGGCTCAGACATATTGCTAGCTCTTTCACATTAACTCAATCCATTATTCTTCTCTTGTTTAGCCATGTGGCTTAGTTAGTACCTTTTCTCAGAGCAGCATCCACTGGCATCTCTGCTTGACTCTTCCTGTTAGGAGAGTTTTCTTAGTCTGGTAACCCTGCCTACACTTCCCACCAATCAGAATTTCATTAAACCAGTAGGAGGGACAAATATTTACAATGTATCAAAACATAATCCCACAGCAGTTGGCATGTTCAGTTCAGTAACACTTCAATTTTACACAGAAACTAAATCTTAATCAAATTAGCAAATTATCCAAGGTCACATGATAAAAAAAAAGGAAGAAATTAGACACAAGCACTGATTTCTTAGCACTGCTATTTGCAAACCTATTCTGAATTCCTATATAAACTACATAAACATTTCTGTTAAAACAAAGATGAGATGAAGAGGTGGCTAAGCACTGCTGTTCTTCCTGAGGATACAAGTTCTATACTCAGTACCTACATGGCAGCTCACAAGTGTCTGTAACCCTAGTTCGAGGGGATCTGATATCCTCTTCTGGCCTCTGTGCGTACCAGGAACATGCAAGCAGGCAAAACACCCACGTACTTTTTTTGTAACTGTCCAAGACAGGGTTTCTCTGAATTTTCCTAGCTATCCTAAAACTCCCTCTGTAGAACAGGCTGGCCTCAAACTCAGAGATCTACCAGCCTCTGCCTCCCAAGTGCTGAGATTACAGGTGTGCACCATCACTACCTAGTTTATTGTTTGTTTGTTTTACTTTTTTCTCCCAAGTATGTTTTTCAACAAGTAAAACTTCAACTTAGAAAGGACCCATGACAGAAGAGCTCTTCACAGAGGTGGTCAACATTGGCCTGAAGAACTGACAAGTTATAAACTATTTGACTGGGATTGTGCAAGTGGGATGAGCCCTTAGAAAACCATTTGGTCCTAAGTTCTCAAGAAGGGCTAAACTCACTATTTCTTAGCCAGTAACAAACATCCTAACAATTTAAGTCATTTTGCTTTGGTAGAAGGAGCTTCAGATCAATGCTGCTGGCGTGTAACTTGAGGCACTCCTTCAACAGACTTCCATTCAGGTAATAATTTCAGAACCAGTCACTGTGGAGCAAAGCTGGAGTTTGTTAAGAAAAGGAAGTATACTCCCAACAGGAGGGTGAAAGCCTGGAGAAAGGGAGCAGGGCAGAGGTGCCTAAATATCTTCAATATATATCATTTTATGGCTCTTGAAATTATATTGTTTAAGGGATTTAATTAACAACAGAGTCAAAGACTAGTTTAAAAAAAAGCTGATGTATTTCTTTTATCTTAGAACTCCCTTCAGTACATGAAATGGTAAGGGACTTTAGGCTGCACACTGTCCACGTTTACCAATGAGGAAAGCATGCTGACAAGGTTAAACTCAAAGTCCATCTTCACTTGGTCTGAAACATGGTTAATTTATCATTTTAATTCCTTTCCAATTCCTCTCAGAAAAGGTTTGTCTATCTCTATGTAGGTGTGGTGATTTATTGCCAATTTGACAGAAACTAGATCTATTGGAAGGACAATTTTATTAAAGGTTTATGTAGATCAAACTGGCCTGTGGGAAACTGTCTTGACTCGGTTAACATGGTGGCACCATGTCCTAGGTTTGGATCTTGAACTGTATGAGGGTGAAATAGTGAGCTGAGCAGTAAGCATGACATGAGATTCTCTTCTTCTGACTTCTGAACGGTGTGACTAAGCTGTTCTTGTCACCTGGACTCCCTTGCTATGATGGACTATAACCTAACCCTTCCTCCTCCACGCTGCCTTTTTGTGATGACACAGGATTATGAAACACTCTCTTTCATTCTAAGACACTGGAACTTCTGCTGGACCTCCCAGCAGATCACTTAAGTCTGCTCTCCTTTGGTGTACTCAGTCTGTCTGTTTAACTTGCCTTTAAGAGAACAGTGTAACAACCAACATTACTTGCCTTGGATTTCCCACGTAATCAACTTTTACAATATAAACTAGTACAACATAAATTTAAGTTATGTACTATTCCTTGTCCCTGACACAGAGTAACACATGTGAATATGTGTATTATAGTAATAATTTGATGAAGACAGTAAAAGAAGTCCAAAGTGACTTTGTACAATATCCACCATTAATGTTGAAAAAGCATGGATATATTCTGTTTGCGGTGTTTACAGCACTGTTTGTTATCTGGATCTGTTGGAATCAGTAATTTCATCCCTGTAAAACCATTACACATTTCTGTAAAGTACCCTTCATGCCTTCCTGTGTGATGTCTTCTGTGATGTTCAATAAAAGAGAAAGCAAAGCCGTTTGTTAGGAACAGATTTACAAAACAGCATTCAGGTAAGGCACAGGTTCAGACTCACACAACAGACGTCATTAACTATGAACAGATAGAAGACAGGGAAAGAACTGGAGAATTCAAACTTGTTTGCTCTTGCTCAAACTAACTTAATGTGGCACTAACAGATATTGGTGCTTCTGAGGCTACCTTTAATGCATTTAACAGATTCATTTTTCTTGTGGTATTTTATCACAGCAACAAAATGAAATCAGCACAATAGGTAATCCTGACATCAGTTTTGGTTTTGTCAGTTATATAGCCACCAAGAACTATCAAATAGGTTCCAAAAGACCCAGAAACCCTTTTCTCATGTTCCCATCATTTTTTCTATTCTGCCTCAATCTGTGATGTTCTCTACTGTCCAAAACAAACTACCACTTCATATGGAATTCCCATCTAGGCTTGGTTTACCAACTTCTGTACTTAGACAAGCTATAACCTGTATTCTGCAAGAACACAGGTCGGAGATTATGTGAAAAAGAAAGGAAACCAGCAACAGATCAAGAATGTTGGAATGGCCAGGTAGTGGCACACACCTGCACTCAGGATGCAGAGGCAGATGAGGCCTCTGTAAGTTCAAAGCTAGCCTGGTCTACAAAGGGCGTTCCAGGCCAATCAGGGCCACACTATAAACCATATCTAAACCCACACACAAAATCAATGTTGGTATGATTATCACCTGAATAAAATATTTCTTTATGCTTCAAAATTAGTTCATAGTCAAAAAATATTATAGTACTAGACTGGAACTTGCCATGATCAAAATACTATGTGTCATTCATCATATGCCAGGGTTAGTATAGGGGCTGCTATGCAACTGGTATTGAGCCACGGACCAAATAAATACCCTAACCCAGAAAAAGAAGCTATGAACTTCCTGACTCTACAAAGTGAGTAAAACAAGATATACATTCTATATGCAGAACAAGTTGACATAAAAACCACTTTCTAGTCCTTAGAGTAATAAGGGTCCAATAACAACTAAGATGAGAAGCCTCCCTTGCTCAATACCAGATTCTACCCTAAAAGGAAGTTTTTATTTATGACTATCCACAAACTAAGAACTAAATCTATCAATTTATAAATAGTATGAAATGTCTACGTAACAGATGAGGAAGAAAATCACTTTAAAGAGGGTTCAAATCTGGGAGCATCACCAAGTATCCAAGAATCTGGCTTGATTCCTTTTTTTCTTTATTGAGTCTCACTTTACAGCACCAACTGGCTTTAAACTCACTCTGTAGACCAGGCAGGATAGTCCTGAATTAGCAATTCTGCCTCACATACACAAGTGCTAACATTAGAGGTTTTTACCACATCTGAATTTCAAAGTAAAATCTATCCAAAGACAGCACTCTCCACCACAGTTCTACTTTGCACTTCAGATAATGTCCCATCCACAAGATGCCACTGTGTAACAACCTTAGAGTATTAAAGAAACAATCTCAGGCAGGGCTGATTATAGGTGGACACACCAGTAATCCCAGTTACTTGAGAGGCTCGGCCAGAAGTATTTCAAATTCAAAGTGTATTGGCAAATGACTGATCCCAGCACCCGGGAAGTGAAGTCAGGAAAATCAGGAGTTCCTAACTAGCTCTGGCTGTATAGTGTGAGTTTATAGGCCACCTAAGATCCTGTCTAAAACAAACAAACAAGGGCAGTTAAGAGCACTGGCTGCTCTTCTAGAGGTCCTGAATTTAATTCCCAGCAACTACATAGTGGCTCATAGCTACCTGTAATGAGATCTGGGTGCCCTCTTCTGGTCTGTAGGGACATGTGCAGGCAGAACACTGTATACATAATAAATCTAAAACCAAACCAAACCAAACAAAAAACAAGCAAAGTTCAAGGCCTGCCTGGGCTATACAGTAAGTTCAAAACCAACCTAAACAACTCAGTAAAACCTTATCTCAAAATAAAAAGTAAAAGGAGTGCTGGGGTATGATACCAAGTATCCATAAAGTCCTAGGTTGAATCCCCAGTACTTAAAAGAAGAAACAAAAGGAAACATCTTTCTGAAGTAACTGACCGGCGAAGACAAGGCCACTCTTCAAGCATATTCAGAAGAATTAATTGCTGTCACAGTATATGACAAAGATGATGCCATCTATATCAGAAAGACACCAAATAAAGCCCTAAGAAAAGATATCAATGAAAGATCCACTTAAAGACCAAATTTAATAAGTAACCAGAGGAACTCTTGTATCAGCTGGGGAGGTAACTCATCAAGGAACACTGAACATTTGGACATCAAGGTCCAGCTAAACTTCAGACCAGTACAGAGGCAGTGGAACAGCCTACAAGGTGAAAAGCTCCAGGTCAAAGAGAAGAGGTAAGAATGTTCCACCTTTTGATCCCCTGGAAAGACAGAATGACTAAAAAGACTATTTTTGTTTATGGAAAAGTGAACAGCAGCAGTAAATAAGGGAAGATAGGAAGTCAGACCACCACCAGATCAGCAGACTTAAACAAGACTCAGAACCCTTACCTGCTGTGGGATTATGCTCTTGTATATTGTAAATATCTGTCTCTCCTATTGGTTTAATAAAAGAATGATTGGTCAGAAGGCAGACAGGAAGTATGGGTGGGGCTACCAGACTGGAAAAAGGAAGAGCAGATAGAGAGATGTAGAGCAAGTGGGATGAGAATGCTGCTAAAAACAAAGGCACTGAACCACATGGCTAATCACGGGTTAATTTAAGACTAACAGTTAGCAAGCAACAGGCCTCAGCCATAGACCAATAAGCAGGTAATTAATATAAGCCTGTGTATTTCTATGGGACTAAGCTGCAGTGGATGAGTCCAGACCTCAGGGCTAGGCCAGGCCAGAAACTTCTTACTGCACCTACCAAGATATTAAAACATAGGAGATATAAAACAATTGTCCTCTGCCTAAGAAGAACCAGAAAACCTCAGTTCACTTGGCAAAAAAAAAATATCCAGACAAGTCAATCCTATGTACTGCAAATATGAGAAGCAATTATCCCACAAAGAAATTACAGCAGTTGTAACACAAATAATCCTATAAATAAGTACACACACAATATGCTCAGCATCACAAACTTTCTTCCATGTTTCTCTTCAGCCCAACCACTGGGACTCCCACTCAAGATTACCAAAGACTTCAGCATAGCTGAGCCAATAGACACTACTCAGCCTGTCAGCAGAGGCATCATCTTCCCATCTTTTCTGGGCTTCTTTCCATCCCTCACGTAGTCCCTCTTCTTCTCTCAAAATTAGTTCTAGAGTTCCCCAAGGAACTACCTTTCCATCCATACCTCTGCTTGCCTGGTAGGCGTTACTACCTGACATGCTATCTGCATGCTCACAATATCTCAGACTTCTCTCCTGAACCTTATCTGTAAACCCAATTGCCTGGCTGTCAACCCTACATCCATCCATACTCCACAATTTGCAACATAGAAATGTGGGAGCCACATCCCAGAAATACCCACTTTCTACAAATCAGTCAGAGCTAACAGAGAAAGAAACTCTTCCAAGACTGGTAAGATGAAAGAAAAACTCCGTTCTTGGGCTAGTCAGTGTGTTGAAAGGAAATTAATAAAGAACCAAGACCTTATGTAGCCTCTGCTAAGAATTTCCGGCAGCCTCTGAGAAATATCCCAGGAACCACAGCAAACAGTAAACTGCCCCGCACAACTAATCCCACACGTACTCCCGGAAAGTGCTAATTCCGCAGTCCTATCACCTCTATCAAAGGAGGCCAAAGGTAGTTTCTATTTTCCTGACTAAACCTGAAGAACTGACTCTGTATTTAAAAGACCATCTTTAGATCCCTTAAAGTGCAACATCATTAAAGATGAGTGGACAGAATGCTCAACAAATGTCTCAAAAATTAGTACAGATCTTGCCTTCCAAATCTTTACAGTTCACATCAAAACCACATAGTGAGACCCTGTCTCAAATAAACAAACCTTTACAGTTCACTACCTCAGTTTACAGTGTCCACTCCCCATCTAGATGCTCAGGCCAATCCTTGACTCAGCTCTTTCTCCGGAATTCCCTATGCAACCTTGTCAGCAAGTAACATTCTCCCTGCTGAACTGTCTGTCCAGCAACTGTCCTTTGATACAAGCATACACCCTACCTTAATGAGCCTCTCCTTCTGTCCACTGAAATGAATTAAACAGCATCTGCTACAAGCACAGCTGAAATGTCACTGTTTTCCCCTCGGTTTCCTTTTATACTTATGCTAGGTAATTTTTACCTACTGAATTATCACATTATAACCTGCCAAATGTTTTTATAATCTTCAGAAATGAGCCGTTTCCCAGCATGATGCCCGCTCTTTATTCAAATTCCTAAAAGATAAGTTAGAATAGATGTCAAATATGACAAACACACTTAGAGAATCATGCTCACTTGTATGAAAATGTATTTTTTTTTCAATTTAGGGGGTTATTTTGGTGTTTTTGTTTGTTTTGAGGTTGAGTATCATTCTGTTGCCTAGTCTAGTCCCAAGCACTCCTACTGCCTCAACCTCTTGAGTATCTAGAACTACAAATATGCACCACTATAGACAACAGCTTCACTTTTTAATTTCACAGTAAATAACACTACACATAGACACAGAATATTCTCTACCAAAAAGAAAAGTATTTCTTGAACTCTTTAATGACAAAAATAATTTGCTTTTCCAGGTCTCATGCAGTAAAGGATTGGCTGGTGTGTGTGTGTGTGTGTGTGTGTGTGTGTGTGTTTTCTGCATGTTTGTCTGTGCACCACTTGTATGTCTGCCTGATGCCTGCAGAAACCAGAAAAGAGCCTCAGATGTCCCAGAACTGAAGTAACAGTTGAAATTCACCATGTGAGTGTCAGGAACTGAACTTTGGTCCTCAGAATAAGTCAGTGTTCTTAACCCTTTAGCCACCTCTCCTGCCCATAAAGGATTATTTTTTCCCAAAGAAAGGTTGGAACCTTTGCCTAACTACTAGGAGGGAAGATTAAGAGACAGAGGCAGGCAGATCTTCCTATGAGTTCTAAGTCACCCAGGGCTAAATAGTGAGACCTTGTCTCAAAAATTAAAGGAGGAGGCTGCATGGAGGAACCTCAAATGCATGTTGGTAAGTAAAAAACAAAAACAAAAACTAGTTTGCAAAAGCTATAGCTAGTGCTTCTAATTCCATTGCATGGTAAAACAGACAGGGCCAGGGAGATAGTGGCCAGGCTTGCTAGGAGAGGATCAATGGGTAGATCACAAAGAACTCTGTAAAGCCATGGCATGATCTTGTAGGACTCAATAGCATGGGTATGTGGCACTCTGCATTTGTCAAACCCCACAGAACTTAAATTAAAAATAAATAAATAAAAGTTATATTGGTTTACCTGAGGATTAACGAACAGGATTCCAAACCTGCTCTCTGAAATGGTTAAGTCATGCTAGTGTCAGACTTGCTTTTATGAACTGTCTCCCCTAACAAAAACTTCGGATAGCATATCTAAGGTGAGCTTCTAATAAGCAATTCTATGGATTCTTTTACACAGAAAACCCTGTCTTAAAAAACACAAAGCCATGCCAAGAAAAGCAAAACAAAACAAAACAAACAAAAAGGCTGGAGAGATGGCTCTGTCCTCTGACATTCCAGACTATTTTATTAAATATACAATATATCACCACAATATACGACAGCCAGCCACAGATTGTCACATTTCATGTCTGCTGTAGTATCAAGTCCTCTGCATTACATTTTATTTTAATGTGTTTTGACTTTGTTGTTGTTTGAGACAGGGTTAAAATGCTTAGTGTGACTTTGTTTAAGACAAGGTTTTCTGTATAACAGTCCTAGACGTCCTGGAACTTGATTTGTAGACCAAGCAGGCTTCAAACTCACGGAGATCCTCCTGCCTCTGCTTCCCAAGTGCTGGGACTAGCAGTGTATGCCACTGCTGCCTGGCTGTTAGGTCTTGAACTCACAGAGATCTCGGTCTCCCTAGTGATGGGATTAAAGGTGGTGGGTCACCACTCTCTTACCTTCAAAGCTTGACTGTGGGTGATTCTGTCTTCTGATATTCCAGACTGATTTTATTAAGTATACAATATATCACCACAGTGTATATATTGCTGTTCATTATCCAAACAGTGAATATCTGGTACACTACTCAGAATCAGTCCTGAGCCTGAGAAGGCAAGAACCTATAATCCCCAGCTTCTAGCACTAGAGTCCCTCATGAAAATCCTTTAAGATAGATAGATAGATAGATAGATAGATAGATAGATAGATAAGTAGGTAGATAGATAGATGATAGATACACACGCACACAAGTTCAGAACTAGCAGTATTTTAGTTACTTTTAAACAGTAATTGGATCAGAAAGATGGATCAGTAAGTAAAGGCACAAGTCTGGTGACATGTTCAATTCATGGAACCCACATAAAGGTGGAGAGAATTAACTCCATACAGTTGTCCTTTGGCAGCCACATACATGCCATTGTACATGCCCTCAAACACTTGCAAATAAGACAAAATAATAGGAAATATATGAATGTCTTTCAATACTCCTGTCTTCAAGATCATGTGGAAATTAGTGCCAGAGTCAGAGAAAAAAGGTTAACAACAGACTCACTATGTCTACTTCTATATATTGCCAAAAGTAGCAGTGGTTCCAGTCTCCTCTCTGCCTTTTACAGGAAAGCATGTTTCATAAATTGTGTCATACCCATCCCACCACTAACAGGCCCTGACTGAGCTGTGAATCAACAGTCAAGATTCTCTGAGTGATTTCCCCCTAATTCATAATGCCCTTTCTGGTTATCACCTGAACTCACAAGAATGAGCTCTGGGCCCAAACTTTAAGTCTATCTCCACAATTTTAGACTAGTTATAAAAACTGGGTAAGTTTGAATGTTTTTCTATAAACTGGGAAAAAGCAGAGTTCTAGGACAGATGGAATCAAAGACACCAACTCTCTGCCAAACACGAAGTCAATCATGAACTTTCAGAAAACAATTTCCATATAAACAATAATAATTAAGTCACTTCTCCCCACCCACCCCCACTCTTAAAGTGTATTCATTCCTATACAACTAATGTTACTTCCTCCAAATAGAAAGCAAAATGCAAATTAATTTTCCATCAGACTAAGCAAAATAGATTATCGATTTTTTGTTAACATTAAGTCACAACTGTGCCTAGGCCTAAAATCTGAGAACGACATCTGGAACCATACAGGTCACAGTGACCTCTATATATATCATCACAGCAGTCAATCATTTCTTCTATCTTTGGCACCCATGACTGTTGTCCCTAATAGAAATCAGAGTCTGAAGAGTCTGAGATAGACCATCTCCAATCTGTCCTCACTAGACTCTACCCCAGGCAGGACAGGTATCTCACATCTCTGCAGTGATGGCTATGATTTGTGCCCCAACTCAGTAACTGAAACACCTTGTATCTCAACAATCAGCCACCAGCTGCCCTACTGTCTTGCTTTAACCTAGGGGGCTCACCAGGACATCATAAATGTGTTGTTTTACATCTCACTGGTATATACTTCTACTCTAATCCAAGGACTCAACATAGCACTCTAAAATTTTAGACCACTCTTAACAGTCTATTATAACCTTTAGTTTTAGCTAATGATCAACAACATGCTGAAGACACTTCAGTCCCATCAAAGTCCCAAACAGCTGGCTGGCCTATGAGACACCCAAGTCATGTCCTTTTACCTTTAAGGGTCAGGGTGCAAGGGGAATTAATAAGAATTTTTTTTTAATTGCTGATTGATACATTCAACTTAGGATAGAGTTAGTGTGTATGAGTTTGCCTGACAGCTTGAGCTACATACAGACAGCTATTTTTTTTTCTTTTTCTTTTTTTTTTTTTTTAGGTTTTCAAGGCAGGGTTTCTCTATGTAACCCTGGCCATCCTGGTACTAACTAGCTGTGTATACCAAGCTGGTCTTAAACTCAAGAGATTTGCCTCCCAAGAGCTAGGACTAAAGGCATGCACCACCACTGCCTGGCCTAGCCAGCTATTTTAAAGGTAACTAACTGGTCTTTCTTCATGGACACCGTAAGGTCACACCTCTTCTCTGGCCTCCCTCCTGATGAATCTTGAGGTACAGAAATTCATTCACTCCTACACAGTTCTGCTTACCGTTTCAGGGGTTCATGGTTCTGGGAAAGGGAATGCCTTCCTCAGAGCAACAGTTCACAGTTTCACTCCAGAGAGCAAAAGAAGCCAGAGAAACTTCATGAGCCAGTTACAAAAGAGGGAAGCCACCCTGCTGTCCCCTGGATCCTTGGAACTCTGATTTTCTTTTCATAGTCAAAGCTTGCCCAAACAGCTTCAAAATTAATCCTTTACTGTGTCCCTAGTTAAGGCCTTTTCTTCGCAAAATAGTCATAAGGCTACAAGAGCTTATCAGAGCTCTGAACTTTGCCCCCTTGGTCTTTCTATAACTAAGTCACAGCAAAGTAGCTATTTACTCTATGAAGATGATAATAAAGTATATCCTTCCTCCTCCTCAGGTAGGTGACTCTGTGACTCCTTCCTTATCAGCCCTGTGACTCTAGTGGAACCATTCTTTTTTTTTTTTTTAAACATTTATTGATTATATATACAGTATACAGAAGAGGGTCCTAGATGTCATCATAAATGGCTGTGAGCCACCATATGGTTGCTGGGGATTGAACTCAACCTCTGAGCCATCTCTCTAGCCCATTAGTGGAACCATTCTGACATATAAACCTGTTCCTGTCACTCTGAGGCCCAAAGTTTCTATCAGATTCAAGCAAAGCTGTTCTAATCCTGTCTGATAGAAGCTTCTCAACCTAGCTGTACCACTCCAGAAATGACCAAACCTTTCAGTCCACAACACCCAGCTTCTCACACCTCCATGGCTTTGTATAGGAACAGAATTTTATTTCCCAACTCTCCTCTCCAGAGGATTAATTTCTCCATATGCTCTAATCATTTCTTCCTGGGCTATGCATTTTCCACATTTAACAGGTTTTTTGTCTGCCTGTTTGTTTTTAAAAAATTAGGGATACATGATGGCAAAAAGAAAAAATAATGTGTGCTAGGCCACATGCTGCCAACAAAGACTCAGTATCTGCCAAGCCCTGAGCTCAGCCACCACCTTTAGGTTCCCTGAGCATGCTGCTGGCACAAGGCCACTGTACACATCACATAGCAAAGCATGGCACACTGACCACTAAGCTATGCCAGTCTCACCCCTCACACAGACACCTTTAGGACAGCTCCTGTTCCAGGCACAAAACATTTAACAAACATTCAGCAAATGAATTAACTAATGAGCCACCTCAAGAACAAGACAGTAAAGTCCACAGGAGAAGAATGAATCCTTAGCAGTAAAATACTAAATGTGGGAAAGACACTAAGTTCATTTACATACTACTTCATATAGCAAACTCAAAAGTTAGCATCATAAATACTGCACAGAAAAGGTCCTGAGATGGACAGAAACCAAATGAATTTAGCAAAACTCAGGGTCCAGGCTAAAAGTTTTTAAAAATAACAACAAAAACCATTTCAGTCGCTGAATTGATGAAACCAAGAAAAATAACAATAAAAGCATTTAATTCAGCTGGCTGGTGGTGATCCATGTCTTTAATCCCAACACTAGGAAAGCAGAGGCAAGCAGATCTCTGTGAGTTTGAGGCCAGCCTGGTCTACAGAGCAAGTTCCAGGACAGCAAGGACTGTTATACAGAGAAACCCTGTCTCAAAAATATAAACAAACAAACAAAAAGTGTTTAAATGTAATACTTAAACTCAGGTCTACAGTTCTCAGAAACACCTTTTCTGGCCAGGCAGAAATGATGGCTAACATGTGTCACCACCATACTCTGGAGGTAAAAGCAGTATGTAGTTTGAGGCCAGCTTAAGCTATAGAGTGAGATGCTGCAGGACTATGCTCTTGTACACTGTCAATATTTGTCACTGTAAATATTGGTTTAATAAAATACTGATTGGTTAAGTAGCTAGACAGGAAGTAGAGGCAGGGCAAGCAGACTAGGAGAATTCTGAGAGGCAGAAGAGCAGAGACACAAGGAGATGCAGAGGAAGCTAGACTGAAGCAAAGGTACCAAGCCACGGGGCTAAACATAAGTAAAATCATGAGTTTATTCAAGAATAAGAGTTAGCAAGCAATAAGCCTGAGCCACAGGCCAAACATCTTGGAATTAATTTAAGGCTTTGTGTGATTATTTTGGACTGCTGGTCCAGACCTCCAGACTAGGCCAGGCCAGAAGCTTCTGGCTAGAGTGAGATCTTGTCTCAAGAAAGTGAGAAATGCTTCTTCTGTTGGTCCTAGTTTCATTTCTGCTGCTGTGATAGACCGTCATGACAAAAAGAAGGGAGAAAGGGCTTATTCAGCTCACGATTCCAGATTACAGTCCCTACAGAAGTCAGGAAGTCAAAGCAGGCATTAAAGTAGCTAGTCACATACAAAGACAAGAACACAAAGAGAGAATGCCTGCGTGCTGGTGCTCAGCTCATTTCTCCACTCTGAACACAGACAGACCTGGACTCAACCCAGGCAATGGTGCCACCTACAGTGGGATGGGTCTTCCCACATCAATCCAACCAAGACAATCCCCTACAGCCTTCTCCACAAGCCAGCCAGATCTACACAGACCATCCTTTGCTGAGACTTTTGACTGTGTCGAGTTGACAAATAAAACTAATTATCACACTGTTACAGATCTTCATCTCTCCACAAACTGTAATATCATGATGTCTTTAATTGCTATTGTCTGACACTAGAGTGGGGAGAAATTTAATTTCTAACTCATTACTTAACTAAAAATTTTCAAGTCAATGCTACTTCTTGTGGGAAGGGATACAATGGATATCCAAAATATAACTAGGATAACTAGAGTAACTACAAATGAAATATTTTATTTCTTTCTTTTTTTTTAAAAAAAGTCAGTCCTTGAGAAATCAACAAAGATTAAACAGCTTAATTAACAAATGCCACTGAAAGGCAAGCAGCTGCAGCCACAGCATGACCCTCACATGCTAGCTAAGCTGACACAATGCCAGCTGAGGTAATCAACTTTTGAGCTTCAGTGCAGGTAGAACAGAGTCCAAAAGCCAACAGTGCACATTAGCACCTCAGCTTCGGCCAGGAAAAGCACTTACTTTTAGGGGCAGATAAAAAATTTAAGAAAAATTCTATTAACTTAAAACAACTAACAAGCAGTTTTACACATGGGTTGCTGTGCATTCCAGAACAGTAAACCATCACCTGCAGGCCAACCTGGCCTCACTTGACTCTGTATGACCCATCATTATTATATTTTTGCAAGGCTAAAGGAATGGTAACAGTGTGTCATTCGTATAAAAATTACGTGAAATTTACATTTCAGAGTCCAGGAATAAATTCTGGTTGTTCACAATCAGCTTATTCTTTTACTAGCACTCCAAGAACTAGGCACTCGGCACTAGTAATGCAGATAGTTTATGATCTGAAAAGCCTAAAACACTCACTGTGTGACTGACCTTCGTGTGGGTAATCTATTAACCTACAACATAACTGGAAACTTAAACCAACACATCTTCCTTCCTTTGAGTTCTCAAGGCTTTTTCTCTTTAAAAAGATGTGGTTTTTAGGACCAGGTGTAATGGCACACCTTTAATCCTAATACTCAAGGGGCAGAGGCAGGTGGATCTCTATATATTCAAGGCCAGCATGATTACATAGTGAGGCCCTGTCTCAAAAAAAAAAGACAAAAAAAATTATTTTATTTTATGTATGTAAGTGTTTAGCCTGCATTTTTGCATGTGCAACACATTATATGCCCGAGAAAGCCAGAAGAGGACTCAGACCCCTTGGGAATGGGATGTGTGGGTGATGAGAACCAAATCTGGTTTTTGGTAGTGGTGTGGCTTTAGATTTTGAAATAGGGGGTCTGGCTACGTAACTCTGACTGGCCTGAAACTCAGTGAGAGAGCAAGAGCGAGCGAGCATATCAGGCTGGCTTTGAATACACAGAGATACACCTGCCTTTGCCTCCCAAACGCTAAAATTAATAGTATTCATCACCACCCAACTCAGCAAAGCTGGTTTAGTTTTAACCAAATATTTAGGGGTAAAGTAAGATATGAAGACAGGGGAAATAGCCAGGGAAGGAGTCCCACCTCAGTGTCTGCTGAAGTCAAGAACTCCAACACAATTGAGTTTGCTATGCAGACTGTCCACATAAAGCCTGGTACGTGCTTGTTATCCCAATACTTGGGAAGCAGAAACAGGACAATCAGTTCTAGAACAGCCTGAGCTACATACATGGTACCTTATCAAAAAAAAAAAAAATCATAGAGATAATACTCCTTTATACAGAGATATATTTCAAGTAAGAATATTAAAATGGCATCGAGTCATGATTACAGCCTGAGCAATGAGGTCTTCCAATTAGTTATCTGAGAATCTAAACCAGGACTATAAACTTCACCTAGACTGAAGTACTTGAACTCCCTCTTGAACTTGAACTTGAACACAGTTAACCTTCTTATTCTATTCCCACCCACTGCACCTTAGAATACTGTAAGACTGGAAAAGGAGAAAGAGGGCCGCCTTAGAAATCCTTTAAACAATGTAACTTCAAATGTCACCAAAATCACTGTACAGCAATAGGGGCAGCTAGCTCCCTTGAGAATCTGGTGTGTCAGCCCTCCATGTACGTGAAAATTGTTTCTTAATAAACTCTAGCTCTACCTGGTACTGACTCAGTCGAAAGAGCACTTTCACCTGAATGCAGATCCCTGAAGGATCACTACGAAGGACACCAAGGACTCAACTGCACACTCCTGCAACAGACAGCAGGGAAGGGAAGAGCGCCAACAAGGTCCAAGCTAAAGCTCCAAGTGTTTTTAGGGACCTGCCTTGATTACAGTGCTGGGCCAGTAAGACCCTGGGTAGTCAGGGGTTCAATTCTTCCCCTCTCCTTTCTAAAGAAATGTATCATGAATTGTATCTCCTTTGAACAGGAGCACCAATGTGATAATATATATGCTCCCAAAGCAAGTTCTTCTGCTATATCTAAGTATAAACGAGAATCAACAAAAAGGTGGCAATATTAAATAGTAAATAGGGATGATAGCTGAAGGTGATGAAACCAAAGAAAACAGGTTGCAACATTTTAGGGTCTTTAGGGGTATGGAGAGGTGTTGATTTTAAGTCCAAGTCTCATGCATGCATCCCTGTCTAGTCTCGAAGAATGTAAATATCCCACTACTTTTGGGCTGCAATTTACCAAACTGAGCACAGATGATTGAGTTCTTTGAAAACTGACTAACTTTTAATGCAAACATTTACTTTTAGTAACCGTTATCTTTTGAGAACCATTTAATTAGGCTAAGAACTACATCATCCTGGAGTATGAGACTGACTAGATCATTTAATTCTCTCAACAAATAGCCTAGGGCTCTATTATTTGGCCCATTTAACTAACAAGGAAATGCAAATGAGAAAAACTAACATCAGAGCCCAAGATCAAAGCCTTAAGACTGTGTGTGCCCTTTACCAAACATCCCCAATGGTTATGCCACTTGTAAACAGATTCCCCTCACCATAATTTTTGTTTTATGTGCACTGGTGTTTTGCCTGCATGTATGTCTGAGATGTTAGCTGCCATGTAGGTACTGGGAATTGAAGCAGGGTCCTCTGGAAGAGCAGTCAGCACTCTCAACCTCTGAGCCATCTCTCCAGTCCCCACCCTTACTTTTCAACAGCAACCTTACTATTCACAAAGTGGACCCACAAGCCAAACAGCTCCAGTACCATCCTAGCTATGTTTGTGCTACTGCAATAAAGACCACGGAGAATCTGCTGTAGAAACTAGGTGGTAGTGCTACGTGCCTAAAATCCCAGCACTTGGGAGGAGGCAGAGGCAGGCGGATCTCTGAGTTCAAGGCCAGCCAGAGCTGTTACAGAGAAATCTGGTCTTTTTTTTTTTTTAAAAAAAAAAAAAAAAGATAATGCAGAAGCCAGAGACTTCCACAAACAGGTTGAATTGGAGCCTCAAATGAAACAAGATTCCCAAGATATAAATGTACATGCACATTAAAATACGAAAATCCTAATTTAGCACTTGTACACACTATCTTGAGGTGTTTCTGAAGTTCAAATGGATAACTTTGTACACAGTCTCTTACTTTCTGTTTGCTGAGGTCCCAAACCTGAAGGTAGACCAGGGCCAACAGCCACTCCCTAGGCTGCCTGAGAAAAAGCCTAGATTTTCTTCTGTTCCCAATATTTGCTCCTTCACCTTTACCTCTTCTTCCACACAGAACCTAAATCACCACCCAGTTTTCTCTCTTCTTCAGAGTGAAAGACAACTAGGCAATGGCTACTGGGAGTATCCACAAGTTCCTTGGAAAGCGAAATTGCAGTGCTCATCCAAAGCAGAAGGGGCAGTGGGGTCGGCTCTTAACAACAGAGGATAATCCCATGTGTTACAAAAGGTATCCAACACATCCCTGTTTAACCACACTTTCCTCCCAGCAACAAACAGGAGATACTAAGTGAGTCATCAGAGGCCTTTTGTTTGTTTTCCTGTCAGTATAAAGTCTGTGCTTCTGCTGCCTCTGGGTTATTAGCAACTTAACCAGAGATGCATCACTCCATCTGTACATAGCCACCAACACCTAGGCCCTTCTTCTCTCCTATCACCCCATTCTTCCACCAGGCTGTTCTCCCATGGCCCCTCCAAGTGGGTGGTATGGATTTCCTGCCAGCCAAAGCACTACAAAGCTCTGCTCAGAAGCACACTCAAAAGCAGGGATATTGAGGGGAAATAAATCTGTAACACAACGTTTTCACCACATCTGTCACATCTGATTAGTAAGTCACACACACACACACCCCACACCATGCACACTCGAAAACACACCACTGGCAAGCCTGATAGTCCACAAAGAGGCAGTCAGATCTCTGTGTTTGAGGCCAGACTAGCTACCTACAGAGTTCCAAGCCTGTCTGGAACTATATAGTAAGACCCAATTTCAACATAGAACACTGGCACTCATTTGCTACTAGGCTACTACCTCTGGGCCTCAAAAGAGTACCCTACAAACCACTTAGGTCCACAGCTTACCTTATATCATAAACAAAAAAACTAACTCAAAATGGCCTGGCAAGATGGCTCAGTGACTAAAGCACAGACCTCTGATCTTAGATCTCCAAATACAATTAAGGTAAAAGGAGAGACCAACTCCACAGGTGTCCTCTGACCTCCACACGCACACATGTGCTCTCACACAGATTTTATTATTATTATCTCAAAATGAATGAGTTAAATGCCAAACTAAAACTCTTTTAAACTCTTAAGAAGGTGGGGAACCTTTGTGAACTAGAACTGAGTAATTCTTGACTATTTACAACAAAAAATATTTTTTTATATCAGGCATGGACTCAGAAGGCAGAGGCAGGAGGCTAAACCGGCCACGGCTAATTATCTAGGTAGTGTTGAGGGGAGAGGGGAAGTCCAGCACTCAGATTTAGAAAGAAGAAATCAGAGCAACTTCAAAATAAATACCAAGGGTTAGGAATATAGCTTAACGGGAAAAGGAAGAGAGAGAAGAAGGCAAAGAAAGGAGAGTGAACGAAGGGAAAGAACCAAAACAGAGGGAAGAGAAGAAAAGCCAGAATCCCAAGCATGCCTGGCTGCAGTTGATTCCAGGCCTGCCTGGCCTACAGTCTGTGAGACCATCTCAAAACAATAGAAAGATGAAAATCAACTAGGTCCCTTCTTTACAGTATACACCAAAACCAATTCCAAAGGAATTATAAAGTTGGAAGTGAAAAGCACAATTATACATCATTTATAAAGTAAAAATTTTATTTAGGACCTCAGGATAGGAAAAGATACAAAAACACCAACTCTAAAGGAAAAGGCTGAGAAACTAGACTTCATTAAACCTAACTTTAGTTCATCCAAAAACAGCAAAGGCAGCTCAGTGAAAATAACCAACAAAGAATGTACATTCTGAATATAAAAAAGAAGCTCCAAGTCAATGTTAAAAAATACAAGAACCAATTGAAAATATGGGCCAAGTGGCCAGTAAGTGCATAAAAACATGTATAGTCTCATTATTACCAGGAAAGGAGTGTTTCAAACCCCAGAGCAGTAAGACTGGCCAGCCAGAAGCAGAGAAGGAACCAGGTTAGAACAGCCAGTAGGAGGAAGAAGCTACTTAGGCACAGAGCAGTCACTAACTCACAACTACTGAAAGGCTCTCTCCAGGCCAGCACGCTGAAGACATCCATCTGCAGGGGCCACTGGGTGCCACTGACTCTAAGTTAGCTTTAAACTCCAGCTCCACTGGATTAATTTAGACAGACAGAAGTTGTTCCACGTGTGTTTTTCTTGCCACCTCGTTTCTGTTAATTTTGCTTTCACTCAGTTGATGAAGCAGGCATTTCACATCCCACCCATTGTTTAAATTTGGATTGCATGACAATTTCCTGTTTAATCTCTCCTCCTTCTCTACCTCTGCAACCACTCTGATATTCTATAAAGTCATTTAGAACAAAGCCCTACAAAGTCCTCTGGTCTTTCTGATAAGATTCTCTCCTGACAGATGGTCTTCTAGAAACTTTCCAGAGCTCTAAAGAGGGCTTTACACCCTAAGTACCAACACACTGACGAAGACCCTGGGTCATGCAGGTTCTTTCAACTACCCCACCACGGTAAGCATGAGGAAGGAGCTGAAGAATACTAAAGAGTAACCCTAACGCTAACCCTGGCCACAATCCCTTCCACAGGTGCACTTAATTCTATACGGGACATACAGATAAAGACAAACCATTCATTTTCATTTTTGCAGATTTCTTTGAACTTTTATTTAGCTTTTCTTAAAAAAAAAAAAAAAAAAAAAGGTGGGATTTTGGTCAAAAGGCAAAAGAAAATATACTAATCAAAGTGTACCTGCAATCTCAGAACTGAGAATGGATGGGAAAGACAGCAACACACAGAAAGGAAAGGGAAAGAAAAAAGGAAAGATAGATGAATGAATTAATTAAACTTACATATGAATTCAATGCTAGGCTAAGATTAATTCATACAATACTGTTTCATTAGTCACCCAGAGGCTTGGCGATTACCCTGACTCCAGAAAATGCCAGCCAGCTTTTCAGACCAAACAAAAGCATCGGGTAACTCAACTTTGCCTTAAGCACCAACATGTACACCCTCTCCTATTTGCCAAAAGCCACACACACCCGGGAATCACATAAACTTCTTTAATGCAAAGTGTTCCTTTAAATTCCAAACCAAGACCCAAAAGACCTAAGTGGTCTCAGTGTAAAATATGAAAAATTAAAAAAAAGTTGAAAAGTGATCTCAAGATTCTGAGAAACCCTAAAAACAGCCAAGACTCCTGAAATAAGAGCAAACGCATCAGCATGCATGTATCTCAAAATCACGACCTGTATTTCCAATTGCTCTAAAGCAGAGGTTCACAATCTTTGTGCCATCAGCAAGTTTAAGCAGCTAGGGCTACTGCACAGTCACACAAGATTCTACCACAGTGCTTCACAACCTTCCTAACACTGTGATCCCTTAATATAGTTCCTCATGTTGTAGTGGACCCAACTATAAAATTATTTTCGTTCCTATTTATAACTGTAATTTTGCTACTGTTATGAGTCATAATGTAGATATGTGATATGCAGGATATCTGATATTCGACCCCTATGAAAGGGTCATTTGACCTCTAAAGTTCTAGACCTACAGGTTGAGAAACATTGTTCTAGGTGAAGGTAATGCTTCTATGCTGTCACCACTTGAAAACAGTGAAAGACCTAGCAGGGGCTGGAGTAAAGTTTACCTGTGAGTTTCCTCTGCATGGTACAGCAATGCTGAAGGAGGCATTGACTGAGACTGACCAAATAACAATTTCTAGAACAGATTCAGTACCCAAAATGCTGGTTTCCCTTACCTGTGAGGAAACTGTCACCTGTCACTCAGAATACTGCACTTGGACAACATCCACATAGTAAAAAAGACTGTGAGCAAGGTCACAGATGCACTTGTACAATGTGTAACTGCCACATTCCTTTACATGGCTGTAATGTATGTCAAACTCTTAAAAAAAAAATGTCCAGTGAAGTCTGCTGATTAGCACAGACTGTCCTAGAGCATCAAAGGTCCTTTTTTTTTTTTTCATTTTATTTTCTGAAGTGCTAGGGATTAAACCCAGGGCCTTGCACATACTAGGCAAGAACTTTATTGCTGACCTACACTCTCAACATGGATCCTTTCTAAATCCCACTCATTTTCCATCACTTTGGACAACTCTCTTCAAACCTGAGTTGAATCCTAATGTATAAGCCTAATTCCTATAAAAAACCAATTTCTATAAAGAAAGAAATGTTCAAAACTACCAAATGACAGAGCAGCATTTTTCCTGATCCCAGTAGACCTGAGTGACCCAGTTCTACAATAATTAATACACCTGGGTGCTTCCAGCCACTCACTCAACAAGTCTATGTGATAGTGTAGTGGGAAATAAAGGGAACTTCTTCTTCTGGAGGACATTAAATCCTCTAATAACACAGAGCACAAAAAAAAAAAAATCACTCACAAAGATGATCATATGGCACTTTGGTCAAGTAAAAGTACAAACTGCAAGTGCATGCAGTCCAAGCCATATGACAGAAAATTTAACAAAAGCTATGACAGAAAGGAGACCCCAGACACAGGCAACCGACAAGCAGAGCTTCTGAAGTCCTTTTGAGGATTGGTTTTGGTTCACTCCGCCCCACCCCCATTGGAAGAGTATGTCTTAAAAGAAGGATGGAAAACTCCAGATTCACTTCAGAAACCTTTACAGCAGTGGTTCTCAACCTGTGGATTGAGACCTCTTTGGGACCTGCATATCAGATATTTACATTTAATTCATAACAGCAGTAAAATTACAGTTATAAAGTAGCAATGAAACAGTTTTATGGTTTGAGATCACCACAATATGAGGAACTGTATTGAAGAGTCACAGCATTAGGAAGGTTGAGAATCACTGCTTTACACTGTGTGTTTGTTACACAGTGGGACACAGTGTGTTCTTCTACACAGGGCTCATGACTCTTAGAGAAACACAATTGTTCTTTGCTTTCTATAAACTGGTCTCTTTACACACAATAACCCAAGAAAAATCACCCATAAAAAGTCTTGAGACTGTGTTATCACTAAAGCAAATAAGAAAACATTAATCGCTGCTCCACTCTATGTATGTGTATTTAACTAATTCTTAACTTCAAACAACCAAAATTTTGATACAGTCAATGACTAGTCTCTATCATACTGTTTAAGTCAGAAGTTCAAGTACTGAAAGTATCAACAGAAAAACTACCTATCTAAACTTTGCAGATACCATCATTCACATTCTAGTTAAGATGTGTCCAGCTCCACAGGCCCTGGGTGGCCACAGCTGCCCTCCTGAATCCTGCCCATATAGACCAAGCATCCCTGGCAAGTTATTCTAACCTCCACCTCCAGGTCTTCCATATACACTGAAGATGGTACAGCACAGAAGATTGAAGCCGAACTCCCAGTCAGGTCTGGGCGGGAAGGACAACAAATCTGAGGGTCCTGATCCTCTCCAAGGTTTCACATGAAAGCAATGACACATACACAGGGGCCCAGTGATAAAATCACCACCCTATTACAACAACACATTCCAAGTATGAGACTTGTCATTTTTCAGCAAGGGAAAATACCTATCAATGAGGTCTGCACAGAACTACTTTAACTTTAAGGCTAGTAAAAAAACATCTTCATGACCATAAACTCTGGGCAATACCACTATTAATGCTCCCCAGACTTCCAGGTCCAGCAGCACCCTCATGCAAACTCTATTGCCTACTTCCTAGACTGCGTGCAAATTAGATACAACAGCATCAGTTAAATTCCACTTAAACTGGAAGCTGAACTACACAGACTTCTCTACATTGTATTTCCATATTATAACCCTGTAAAAATAATTTTTTAAATATTATAGATTATAGGCTTTATAATCAGCAGTGACTTTAAAGAGTTCCGAATGCAATCTGGCACAATTCCTAGAAATTAGTATTAGAAACTGGAATACATTAATTTCTCCTGCATGAGGCTGCTTTTCTACCATAGCCATAAAATAAACTTCTGCCAAAATGATGTATAGAAACAAAGCCAAAAAAGATCAAATATCCACTATTAATGCCATTCAAGGGCAGTGGTCAAACACACCTTCTCAATGCAGTCTAATGACACCAGTGAGCCTCAGAACCAGAAAAAGCCTGGAGTGTGGGCCTTAATGCCTTAAAAGTGGCTACACTCTTTAAACTGCCCAGAGAGTATCACCAGGACCACCACTACCTACCCACCCTCCCACACACCCTCCCACACACACAGAGCCACTCACTTTGCATTTTAAGTAATTCTAAAGGCACCAGTAAAAGTCCTCAAAGATTCCAACAGCAATTTATTGCTGATTATTTAAGGAATCTTAGTAGGAGAAATGGTAATGAAAATATGTTCTCTAAACTTTAAAGCTAAGTCCAGAGAAACCAAAATTGTCTAATTATTTTGATCAATTTGCAGTGCTGGAGCTCAAACCCAGAGCTTCATGAAAGATCTCTACCACAGGGCCACATTCCCTATCTGCTTCTCCAACTGTGGTGGCTACCACCACCAACAACAACAAAAATCACTTCAGATATTAACACAGCAAAACTTTTCATGCAGGCTCATGAGATGGCACCACAGGAAACGGCACTTGCCTGTACATACGCCTGGCAACTTGAGTTCCATCTGTGGAAGGCAAGAAGTGGCAACACAAAGTTCCTCTGAATCCACACTTGCACCCACCAAGTTGCACACACATCATACACACACAAATAATAAAAATATTTAACTTCTACTGTGACTGAAATTTAAGACAATAAGTGATCTAGGCGAATCCTTCAAATCCAAATTAAAAGGACACAAACACTATATTAACATGTTGAGCCACATCTTTTGTAATTCAGAAAATTTTAATTATCTTCTCAAAATTAAGACACCAAAAGGGGGAAAAGGTTTGCTGCAAAAGTTTTTGTGAACAAAGATTCTCCTTCTCTTATTGAAATTAATATCCCAAGAAAAGAGGGTGTTTTCAGAAGTTTTACTGTATTATACAGTGTAATATAAAATCCTTTCTTCCACACCCTCAATCATCTTTAAAGCAACTAGCTTTTAACAATGTTAAAACACAATTGTCTTTTGGAGGAGGCCACAGTGCCACTGATCAAACTTGGAGTCTTTCACACTTAGCACAACTCTCCAGCCCACAACTGTCTTTTAGATATTTCTCCTTAACTTTCTAGTGAGAAGAGTTATCTAACCAGCTCCAGAACAGGGTTTTGAGGACTGACGGTTATGTAATTCCCAACAACAGGCTTAGAACTCCAAACTACTTCACATAGCCATGTCCTCACTACAGCCTCCTCCTACTCTTCACTGATACAGCTGGAACTCCACCCCCAACACTTCCTCATTTAGTGAGCTGCTAGTTTCCAAAACAGTAGGTCCCATCTACTCTAGGAAGGTCGTGCCAGCTCTACCTGCCCCACACATGGATTCTGAGCCAGAAAGACCCAACTGTCCAGGAATCATCTTGCATGATTCTCACTGAACTGAAAGTTGTCGCTTAAGGGCCCCTCCCAGATACAAGCCACCTTTTCCTGTAGATCATGAACAAATTGGATCAAATGACAAGATCCCAAATAAAATTCCAGGTAAACATTCCATGGTAGCATTTTAATAAATTCAAGGGTCCAGAGAGAAGGCCAGGGATCGGCCCACCTACGATAGCCACAAATATAAAACTGTACTCATAATGATACTGGGTCTCCTTGTCCTTGTCCTTAAAGTTTCCTGTTTGGACAGTTTGGACTGGGGGCGTGGCTTAGCAGTCCAACACTAGCCACGTGGGAAGCCCTGGGTTCTATCCCCAGAAAAAAGTTCATGTTTAGATACTACATGGATAGAAATATTATCTATACTTTACCTCCACAAAAATATGTACCATGCTAATGTTATATGATTTCTTCTGAGTCTGCATCCACATACTTCTGACCCAGGTCAGTCACTGCTCAGAAACCAGTCTTTCAAAAGAGACTTTTCACTCCCCGATTTATAAACACACACACACACACACACACACACACACACACACACACGAGAGTCAGACGCTAGTAATTCACTTCAAGTAGCAATAGCCTATTATCACAACCATGATAAAGCTTCCATTCTAAATAGAAATGCCAGCGCTGGTCAAGATTTAAAAACAGACCGGCAAACTCTTGCTGTGCCTTGAGCTCCAACCTATTTCAACCAGTCTCCATCATCACTACAGTATTGCTATTATCTCAAACACCCAGCTGCAGTCTAACTATGCAAGAATGAGACACTGTTGAAATGGCTTTCAAAAAAAAAAAAAAAAGCAACTTTCTCCTCGGTGCGTTTCTCCACAAAAACCTTACAATTAAACCAACACAAGTGCGCGCACAGACACCCTCGCTCCTAAGAGCGGTGCCACAAAAGCAGCGGCCGAGGACCGGCGGGGACAGGGCTGGGTGGGGGCGGAGAGAACTTGGGCAGGCAGCACAATGACTCCGGGGTTCCTACGGTCGCCCTAGAAGACACACGCCGGCCACCCTGCACTCCGCCAGCCACCCCTTTGTTTTTCGGCTTTCGGGCCTCGGGGATCCTCGCCGCGCCTGCCCCACCGGACTGCACCCAGCGGCCTCCTGCACTCCGGCCCGCGGCCTCCTTAGCGCTCGGGCCCGGCCTCCAGAACCAGGAGCGAGGCCGGGGCGCGGCGTCCGCCGAAGCCGGCACCACCGCGGGCCCCGCGCCGCCCATCTGAGCCGCGACCCCTCGCCCCGAGACCCGCACTCACCGGCCGCCGAGGAGCGCGCGAGGCTGGCGGGCTGGCAGCGGGGCGGCGCCGGCACAGGCTGCCGCCGTGCTCGCACGCCCGAGCGAGCGAGCGAGCGCACAGCGGTCCGGGGCCCGGCGGGGCGATAGCGGTGTCGGTCGGCGGGCTCGCGCCCTCGGGCCGTGCTGAGTCGGCGCGGACCCGCGCGTGCGCCGTAGCTAAGAGAGAGAGGGAGGGAGGGAGGGAGGGGAGGGGGCGCGGGCGCGCGCCCACACCTCGCGGCTCGCGTCGCCTCGCCTCGGCACGGGCGCTCTCTGCGCACGCGCGACCCGGACGGCGCCTGCGCAGAGGGAAACCCGGCGCGCCCCCGTTCCTAGTGGAGTGTGTATCCCAGCTGTGCGGGCGTGGCGACCTCGGTCCGTGGATAGCGCTGTTCCGGGATGACGAGGTGGCTGGAGTGGCCACAGCTGGGTCTGCGGCTAGGCTTGGGTCCCATATAGCCACCGGAGCTCCTCAGGCGCCCACACGCCCTCACTGACCTTCTGCAGCCTTCACCGCTCCAAGGGAGGAGGTTCATGAGCCTTCTGCAGATGGGGAAACTGAGGCACAGAGCGCATTTTAATGGATCTCGGAAGGCTGTCTGAGAATACCTGAGGCCACTCGCACTGTGGCCTCTTTCCCCGTCCTCTGTAGATCTTAAGCCTTCCAGACTTTTCCGAAGTCTTCCTGGGACACTGGGTGGACAAGAGGGCGCAAACTATAGAGCCACTGTGCCAGCCTGCTGCACTAAGACCCAATTCCAGTGCGGAGTTTACCAGGAAACGTAAGGGACTGGGACACACCTTAGCCTGGATCAAGCAGGTGGCGCTGGCCTTGTGAACTGTGCCTAGTTGCCCTGAGTTTGTGTTTATGCGCAGGGACACTATGGAGAATCTTAAGCAGGAAGTGGTGACTGATTTGTGTTCTCTGAAAGAGAAAAAAAAAAAAATCACTGGCAATGCGGTTAGGAAATGAAACCAGAAGTAGGGGAACTTTCATTTTTAGTGGTGTCATTTTGATCTTCACCACAAGGCAATGAGCAAGCAGGACAGGCAGCAAAAAGGTGAACACGGAACCACCAACCATTATACTCCTGGGAACTGTAATTTACTTGTAACAGGATCAGGTATAATAAAAACGCTTTTGGTTGTCGAGATTTTGCTGTATTTCAGTGCTTTTTATTTTTTTTTTTTTTAGGAAGTGTATTAAGCTTGGATTTGGGCTAGTAGTGGTGATTATGTTCGAGGTTTTCCAGGTCTTTTTATTTTGTTGAATGCACATGAATGTATATACGTGTATCACACGCATGCTTGGTGCACATAGAGGTCAGAAGAGGGTAATAGATCACTCTTCTGAAGTTAAGGATAGTTATTTGCCACCATGTTGGTTCTGGGAACAGATCCCAGGTCCTCTGCAAAAGCAACAAATACTCTTAACCACTGAGCTATCTCTCTAGCCCCAGTGTTTAGGGGGTTTTGAGACATGATCTCGTGTAGCTCAGGCTGAACTAAAACTTCCTATGTAGCTGAAAATGGCCTTGAACTTGCATTACTGGCATTACAGGTTGTATCACTCTATCCAGCCTATGGTGTTTATCTGCATTTAAAATTATAAGGGATTGTGTCTCTGCATCAGGTCAGGGCCCTTGTACTTCTTGTCTGCCGCTATCATAGTTGTTACTTGTCTAATGTCAGCTGACCGCTTTGTAATAGGAGCCACCCATTCCCCATGCTCCCCACCTGCTTACTCTGTTGTCTCCAAAGCTCCTATTGCTCACACCAGCTCAACACTGCTTTTGTCTGTTTCTTGGTTGTCTCTACTCCGAACTATTAGATTCATGGGACAGGGACTTTGTTTTGTTCACTCAGCAGTCCCTGGAACATAATAACTATTTGTTGAGTGAGTAAATGAAGCTTTGCATGATGGAAAAAATGAGAGATATTGTCAGAGGAGTTGGGGAGACTGGAAGAGTGTGATTACACAAAAGGGTTTGCATCAAAAATGTCTATGAGGACAGGTAACACTCTGTGGTAGACTAGAAAGGATCACCAAGTCTTTGACAGTCCTCCCAACAAGAGATAGAATCAGGTTTTCAACCCCTTGAATTTGAACAGGTCTCACAATTTGCTTTGATAGGATCATCATGGGTGATACAGTACAGATTACAGGCCATGAAGCTTTCATAACCCTGCCAGAGGAGCCACAGCTAGCCTCCTGAACAAGTCATGTGGGTCCCTGACAACAATCTGCCAGTTACCAGGATAATTAGTGAGGCTATGCTGAGGTACCCAGCTCCAGCCAGATGGTCAGCCAGTAGCAGCCACATGGGGCCTTCAGAGACCAGTGAAGTAAATGTCCAGCAGAATCCAGTCCAAACCTCCAGATTGTATCTTAGTTGCTTTGTCAAAGCAACTTATAAAAGATAGCCATGGAGCTCACAATTCCAGTGGGTTAGAGTGCATGACCATCATGCCAAGGAGCATGGTCCTGCAGCAGTAGCTGAGAGCTTACCTCTTTTTTTTTTTTTTTTTAACTTTATTTATTTATTTATTTATTTATTTATTTATTTGCCTTGGTGTTTGCCTGGAACTGGAACTACAGACAGTTGTTAGCTGCCACGTGGGTGCTGGGAATCGAACCCGGGTCCTCTGGAAGAGTAGACGGTGCTCTTAACCGCTGAGCCATCTCTCCAGCCCTGAGAGCTTACCTCTTGATCCATGAGCTTGAGGAAGAAAGACAGCTTACTGGGAATGGTGCTGGCTCAAGCCTGCCCCCAATGACACACCTCTAACAAGGTCACACCTCCTAGCACTTCCCAAACAATTCAACCAACTAAGAACTAAGTATTTAAATATATGAGGCTTTGGGGGCCCATTTTCATTCAAGGCACCACAGTAATCAAATAAAATTCAAATTATTTTAAACCCCCATACTCTGAGGTAGTTCATTACACAGCAATAGCTAGCTGAAGCATTCCTCTCCCTAGGCTTATGATAAATCGAAAATTTATGTACTTGAAGGGCAACTTTGGTTAATCTTCCTAACGAATGAAAATATGGAAAGGTGGGTGATGCACGTGAGACAGGGAAACACCCAAATAAAAATTCTCAGCCAAGGCATCAGTGGGTTGTGTAGGGAAAAGAGTCAAGCCAAAGAAACCCACCCTGGCTCTGGACTCAGAACCAGCGAAAGAAACCCACCCTCGATCCAAGACCTGAACCAACTAGTGAAAGAAATACTTTGTCCCTGAACCCAGAACAGAAAAGAAATGTGCTCTGACCCTGAAATTAGAGCCCAAAAGCCCAAAAGAGCTAGTGAAAGAAATACACTTTGGCCCTGAAATAAATAAATAAAAGGTAAATAAAAGGGAAAAGATCTGACCAGTCTCCATTCTGGAAGTCTCCCTAGAAAGCTCCATCCCTCAAGAGCCCTATGTAAGCCCTGAGCCCACAGATCTTTACCCCACTGTCTTCTCCCACCCCAGGCTGAGGCAGCCACCTTCTCCTGGACCCTTTCCTCCCAGCAAGTCTCTTAAATGAGGTTTGAGTAAAGATTTTTTGCTGGTGCAGCAGCAGCAGAACCTGGATAGAGACTCGGAGAGAGAAGCTGTAACACTCTCTTAGCCCTAAGGACTTTCCCTGGCTGGGCAGAGTTGTTACATTCCCTTAACAGAGAGTAGCAAGCAGTGGAAAGGAAGCAAAGCCTGCAAAGCCTTCACCTTTAACAAGCCACTGTAGCAACTTTGCCTGGGATCCCTCCCTTGCTGGAGCAGAGCTGTTAACATTGGAGAAGCCTTTCCCTGAAGCAGATCTGTAAGCTGCTACCTGTGCTTACTGTGTGGCCTGTGGTGTTCATTGGCTCCTGACTGCCTGAATACCTTTCCATCGAGCTGTGACACTCAGTATTCATTGGCTCCCAAATGCCAGAATGTTTTTCATTCCAGCTGCAGTGCTCGGTACGCCTGGGCTCCTGATTGCCAAGATCTCTTTCCATCTGGGCTGCACTGGGCTACACTCGGCGGCACAAATACCTACAGGTTGTATGCCCTTATCTTCTTTACATGCTTTGGGTGCCTAAGCGCTCCGGTGGAAGGATCAGGTCACTTATCAATTTTGACCCAACCTCAAGTTCAGCTGTTCACCATCTGTTGGGCCCTGGGCACATGACAAAATGTCTGCATCTTTAGAATGGCACTTACACAGGCTCTACCAAAATAATGTGTTGCTATGGGGAAGAATAGAGCTGTTATGAAAGAGCGGAGAGTTTGGTGTGTCAATGTGCTGACATGGCACCACAGTGTGGCTGACTAGTCCCGATGGGGGCAGATGGACAGTCAAAGCACCGCCAGAGTAACGTCAGGAAGGCTGTCCCCATACATGTTACCACAGCCTCAACCCTGCATAACCACCTGTTATCAACATGCCCGGTTCACAGGTGTAAAAATTGTGTCTCGGGATATAAAGAGTGAGTCAGATAGCAAGGCTGAAAACCAAGCTTGCTTCCTTCCAACTGCAGAGTCCCTGTGCCTGCTTGCCTCTGCCTCCATAGTCAGCTTCACTCAGCCCACCCCCACTCTCACCCTAGAACAATCTGCTGCACTTCAAGTCCTTGCAAGAGAACAAAACAGCACAACTTGGCTTCTCTCTTCCTGCACTGCACCAGATGGGCCAGTACTGCCCTGGCGTGGGAAGCTCTCAGGAAGGGCTTCCTGTATTCTGACAGAGCAGCTGCACAGGTCCCCAAGCAGTTCCCCATTAAATGCCCACCCCTCCCCACCCCACCGTGAACTGCTCAGAGCTCCCTCCTGGGAGAGCTCCCTCACAGTGGGGAAACAGAAACAGACATTGAAAACCAGATGTACAGTGAAAAGGGCTGGAAGCTGGTATGATCAGGGACACTGAGATGGGTTACTGAGCCCATGACAACACTGAACAGCCTAAAGTTTTGCCCAAAGAATCTGGGATAAGAGAAAGTTAGAAAAACAAGGGACAGGTGCTGGATCGCAGTTTGGTTTAGTAATGACCTGACTCAGGTGAGGCTGGCCCTTAATATTGACAAACTAGGGTAAAGGAAGCAAGAAGCAGGTAGGGTGTGTTTCAGCAGACCTGGACTGCATCCCCACCTTCCTCCTGTGACAAACCAGTGGCCCTGCACAAGCTGGTGCCTTCTCATTTTCTCATCTGTGAAATGAGGAGAGGAGAGAGGAAGAGGAAGCTTTGCGAAGTTTCTTCAGCCGTCTGTAAAGCTCTTGGTTTCCATCCTTGCTTCACTGTGAACTGGCACCACATTTGGGCCCCATTGTGCGCCAGTATGTCACTCATCATGAGCAGCACCGTATCACAAAGATTATACAACAGGAGTTAGGACTGGGAAGATGGTTTAATCAATAAAGTTTTAGCCATACAAGCACTTAGGATCTGTGTTTGACCCCTCGGTGTCCATGTAAAGCTGGGCAAGGTGGTACCTACTTTTAACTGCAGCCCTGGGGAAGCAAACACAGGGGCATTCCTAGAGCTAGCTGGCCAGCCAGTCTAGCTTCCTTGACAAAATCAAGAACATGAGACACCCTGACAAACACAAGGTGGTCAGTGCTTCATGAATGATACCAGAAGTTGACCTCTGACCTCCATGTATGTATTTGCATACACACACACACAAATAAAATAAAAATCAAGGTGTGGTTCTGTTCAATATGTACACATCAGGACAGGTTTCCACAAACAATGTGAATAAGAGAATATTTTCTGGCCAGGTGTGGTAACACACATCTTTAATCCCAGTACTCAGAAGACAGAGACAGGTGAATGTTTGTGAGTTCAAGGCTAGCCTAGTGTACACAGTGAGATCCTGTCTCAAAAAGAGAAAATATATTTTCCTCTGTTTATGAAATAAGGATTTTTACATCTTACAAACTTCTATTTAGTAAAACTGTAATTTATGAGTATCAAAATCTTATATCAAATATAAATAACAAAATGGAGTTTTCTTTAAGACAGGGTCTTGAACTTATGACAATCCTTCTGCCTCACCCTCCCAAGTGCTGATATTGCAGTTCTAAGCAGTTTCTGTGGCTCCTTCCTACATAGCTAAAGCTTGCAGACATGTGTCTGGATCACACAGATAAGAGGCAGAAGAGGTGGGATGTCTCCAAGGACAGCATCCAGCTTGGCAAGCAATCATCAATAGCACCTCCAGAGCCCACATGACTGCCTCTTTGGTTTGTTTTGGCTTTTTGAGACAGGGTTTCTTTATGTAACATAACCCAATCTGTCCTGGAACTCACTTTGTAGACCAGGCTGGCCTCGAACTCACAAAGATCCACCTGCCTCTGCCTCCTGAGTGCTGGGATTAAAGGTGTGGCTGCATCTTTTTATAAGAACATGCCCACTATGTTTTTGCTTTTTTGTGGAGTGTTAAGGAGTCCCGGTGGGCATTTTCTATGACACCTCACTAATAGCAAATGATGAGTTCTTCCTATGAAAAGACGAGTGTTATAGGCCATTGGGAAGAAGACCCCAAAGAAACTAACATTGTCATAGCATACTGAGAACATGCTGTTAACATGACATATGCCTGTTGTTATCAACTGTTATCAAGTGGTTATGCCTGTCATTCTCCCCAATATCCAAGCCTTATGATTTGGGAAGAAGTCACTGATGCGGCCACCCCTAAGCTTCTAGCAGGCAGAGGCATGTGTAAGGAGCAGCTCTGCCTCACAGCAGGAAGTTGCTTTAGGAACTCGTGGTCTTCTCCCCTGCAGGTGAAAAGAGCCAGGTGGAGAGCAAGTGGTGGGAAAAGACCAGGAAATGTGGTTGCAGAGTGTGAAATCACTCTCACCTCAGGATCTGCATCATCTATTCTGTTTCCTCATTCAAACCCCATGCACCAAGCCCGGAGCATACACCTGGAGCAGATGTTAAATATCAGGTTGTACCTGTCTGGTGGAGAACAGACAAGTAGACAGGTAATTATGACATGGAGCCACCCAAAGAAACAAGGTTGGGAGGGACATCCCTGGCTGAGGGAGCATCAGGTGGCATGCAGACCTGACTGGATCATGAAAAAAAACAGACAAAACAAGTGTCCCTATACACATGGCATGAGACTATGGTGAGAAAAAAATAGAGAGCTCATGGTGGTAAAATTGTAGCTATTATTCCCACATTTCCTCCAAAAGGAAGGAAGGAGAGAGGGTTGAGTAGTACATTCTCTTAAAAGCTCAGCTGATTCTTCTGTATGCATCCCTTTGGCAGGAACTTAATGAGCAGGGCCCCAAAGCTTCAAGGTAGGCTAGGAAATGAGTCTTTGAGCCAGCAAATCACCGGTCTAAAAACAAAATGGGACCAGAGTTAAGCAGTGTCCCCTCCCCCAGGATCTTACCACAGAAACATGAAGCAGTTAGATGAGTCAAAAGGAGGCTATAGAAATGGGACAGGAAAATGGGAACTTTCAGGGAGCAGAAAGAATAATGTTAGAAAAGGGCCTAGCCATCATACCAGAAGTGTACCCTTGCTGTGGTCTTGGGTGCATCCAATTGGCTGGTTAAAGTCACATGACTGCTTGGCTTGGTGAGACTTTGGAGACTTTTCAGTGCTGGGGAAGGAGTTCTATGTAGACCCTGGTAGCCTCAGCATGGGGTGGAGCAGAGAGCAGTCACAGAGACATCCCTGTGGAATTAGCGACCTTTCCGTTGCTGTGAGAGGCAACCTATAGAAGACTGTTTATTTGAGCTTATGGTTCCATAGGGGTAAGAGTCTATCATGTCTGCAAGTGGCAGACATGATAACAGGAACTAAAGCTCACATATTCACACTGGAGCAGGAAGGAGAGAGAGAGAGAGAGAGAGAGAGAGAGAGAGAGAGAGAGAGAGAGAGAGAGAGAGAAAGAGAGAGAACCAGGAAGTGGGGCAAGAGTAAAAATATTCAAAGCCCACTCCAGTGACTATTCTCTCCAATGAGGCTCCACCTCCTAAGATTGCACAATCTCCCCAAACAGCCTCCGACTGGGGATAAAGTGTTCAGACATCTGAACCTAGCGGGACATTTCTCATTCAAAGCACCATATCCATGTATCCACCCTCAGGTTCCTCTTCTAGACCATCTGCATTCAGTAGAATCCAGACTCAGCTTCTGCTATAGTTTACGCTGGTCTTCTCATATTCTCTTGTTCTTTCTCTCTCTCCTTCTCACTTTCTCAGACCTTCCTGCAGTTTTTCCCTATACATAGAATGAAATAAAAATTAAAAATAAATGTCTAGGAGAAAAAGGCATATTAAAGTTAGGAAATGGTAGTGCATGCTTTTAATCCCAGCCCTCGGAAGGCAGGTAAATCTCTGTGAATTCAAAGCCAGCCCTGGTCTATGGAGTGAGTTCTAGGACAGCCAGGGCTACACAAAGGAACCCTGTCTCGACAACCAAATAAATAAACATTAAACTCATTGTTCCCGATTCGTTTATACATGCTGCTCTGAGATGTGCTCTATAGAGTCCATTGCACTACATAATGGAAATGCAGTCACAATGGGTAAGCAAATCTTGCTTCCAGGCTCTGCACTCAAGACCCCATCATCCTGGAGCCAGAGATGAACCAGAAACATGGTGGGGAAATCAGCAAACACCACCAATGCACACCAGCTGGTCATAAGCCCAGTTCAGCTGGGATTTACAGTCAGCTCTGGGAAACAAATAAAACAAGCATTTAAATCCAAATCCAGTTTAGACAGGCCTGGTGGTACAGGCCTATAAACTCATATACTTGGGAGGCTGAGGCAGGAAGATGTCTTATTTGAGGGCTCCCCAAGCCCCATAGCAACTTCCAAACTTTGTAATTTATCAAAACCTGTCTCTGGGCTGGAATATAATTCAGTGGTGGACCTAGCATGTGTGAGGCTCTAAATTCAACTTTTAGCACACACAAAAAAGTTTGGTAGGTCACTATTGTCATTCACTGAGCACCTATAATCCCAGCCCTTGAGAGCCTGAGAGCCTGAGGCAGAAGGATTGCTAAGAATCTTAAGTTAACCTGTGCTAGAGAGTGAGTTCCAGGCAAGCCTTGGCTACACATTGGGGCCTTGTCTCAGAAAATAAATGATTTTAAGAAAGTAGAAACTGGAAACAATGATCTAGTAAAGTGCTTGCCTAGCATATGCCAAGGTCCTGAGTTCCCTAAAGTCCGTTGTAGTCCCCAAATATGAGCTTTGTTCTGTATGCCTATCAGTCCCTTGCCTGCTTCCTGTGCCTGGGGTCTTGGTCATTGTGGTTATGATGTCTGCCTGTTAGACAGCTGGCTCATGAGTCCATACTCTCCCATCATCACTTTAGAAGACATTATTATCCAATTTTACAGATGAGAGGAAACCAAAGCACACAGAGAGTCAGAGACCACCAAGGGTCAACTGCCCTAGTCACAGGGCCTTCCTGGGATATGGCTTGTGTCTGCTTTGTCCTAACCCAAAAGAGCCCCAGAAGCCGGCAGTTAAAAGCATCTGGCATTCAATCACTTCACATTACAATCAGGCTCCACGTCTGCATCTGCCCTCCCTTCTCCAAATGTTCTCTATTCTTTTACGTTCCACCTCTTGCTTTTCATCTTCTCTAGCTTTGTGCTGTCTCTCCTTTTGACAGTGACGGCGTCCTTTTCTGAGACTTCTTCTAGGCAAGGCCAGTGGTGGTTTATAACTCTGCCAGATAATTAAAGCAAAGACAACCCACGGTTGGTCACATGCCTCTACAGCAGCTGTGGGAGGTTGTGAGCTATGGGGGAAGTTGCAGGAATGAGGTCTGCTCCATCGTGAAGCACAACACCTTGGAGCTTGTGACATCCTTGTCAACTGTGTTGGCAACTAGAGGGGGACACCGAATCCAAGTTCCCTGGAGGAATCAAGCCATCCCGGAAACAGAGCCATCTGTTCCAGAAGATCTAGGTAGGATCCACTAGAATGGGAGTCAACTGCAGCTGGATGCTGTGTCCATAAAGCTCTCTTGGCTGGACCTGGAGTAATGAGGAACTATGCTTGGCTTGGGTCCCTCTGGCTTGGACCTGTACTTTTATGGCTGGACAGGAGCCAATGGGCCTGCCAATGCCCACTCACTTGTGCCCAAGCCTCTTGGGAATCTAGGCCAGTGGCCATTATGGCATTCCCTCGTTCCAGCTCTCTGGCTTCTCTCCTCTGACCTAGCTCATTCCCATGAAAAGCAGGCACACCCTGAAGATGCCATCAAGTTGTTTTACAGTATCTGTGTTTACAGTGTTGATAGCCAGTGTGGTCATGCTGAGTTGGAAACTGAGGCAGAGCGTGGAAAAAATGACTCAGTGGGCTCAGGAAATTTAACATGGTGGCAGGTAGGGATCACAGGCACTTTGGGCAGAACCTAATGAAGAGTGTTCACTGAATAAAGGTGTCTCATTTCATCACAGTTTTGTGTACATATATTATCTTTGAACTTAACTCCGTTTTGCATTTCTTGACTTAACCCAAACTATAAACTCTTTATAACATGAATCAAAGACCATGGGCTCTCTAAAACTGGGTTCATCAACAGAGGTTATTTCAAAGTTTCAAGGGAGATAAATAACATGTATCAGAGCTGGCTGGGCTGGCACATGCTGTAACTCTAGAACTAGGGAGGCTGGGACAGGAGGATTACCAAGAGTTTGAGACCAACATAGAATATACTATGGGATTCTGTCTCAAAAACACAACCTACAGGGACTGTAGTGGCTCAATAGGAGAGGATGCTTGCTCCGCAAGCATGAGAACCTGAACATGAATCTCCAGCACCCACAGCTGTATGTGCCTATAACCCCAAATCTAGGGGCAGAGACAACCTGGGCAGCAGTGAGCTTCAAGTCAGCAAAAAAAACTAAGGTAGAGGATTGCCTGACAACCTCCTCTGTCTTCTGTGTGCACAACAGCACACACACAAGTATACTTTTGTTGTTGTTTTGTTTTGTTTCTCAAGACAAGGTTTTTCTGTGTAGCCCTAGCACTCCTTGAACTCACTTCGTAGACCAAGCTGGCCTTGAACGCACAGAGATCTGCCTGTCTCTCTCCCAAGTGCTAGGTTTAAAGGGGTGTGCCACCATGCCCCGCACAAGTGAACTTTTTAAAACAGCCAGGTGTAGCTCTTGCCTGTAATCCCAGTACTAGACAGGCTAAAGCCGGAAGATAATTGCAAGTTCCAGGCCAGCCTAGGCTATAGAAAAAGAAATAAGCCACAGTATGTGTGTGTGTGTACGTGTAAGAGTGAGTGTCCTATTCCTGGTGTTCCTCTTAACAGGAACACTGTCCAGCAGGAAGCACTTGAAATGTCTGCTGGCTGGGAGGAAGAGTACATAGATGTGAATGGTCATTATTCCATCAGAAAATCCTGCCTGTGGTCTGTAACCCACCCACTGTGCCCAATAGAATGGCCAGAACTCTTTGAGCATTCTATAAATGGTCGCTGTGGACACATTCATACAGATCTGCTTCTAAATTGGCTGCCCAGAGCCACCTCCACTAAAGACAAACTCTAGGTTCACCATTCTAGTGTAATTGCCACCTCCACTTGGAGAAAACCCAGGTGACTCAGAGGGTAGAAATGCCACCTATGCCTTAGGGACAGGAAAAAATGCTGGGCCATGGCCAGCACCCACAAGGCGTGGCTGTCTGGCTTCCTGTGCAAGATCCAGCTGAGCCCTGAACTTCACGCCCCATTCGACTGTCTTCAGCTTCATTTGCTGATCAAATGTGAAAGGGGGTTAGGCAGCATTTACTCTGTGACAGTTGTTCAGTAGTCCCCTCTGGTACTACTGATGACAAGGACAAAGCCTTGAGCTCATACAAATGGCAAAGCCAGCAGTGGATGATCAATAACAAATCATTTTGCCTGTGTAGGAAAAGTCCTCCGGCAGCAGGACGGAGGGCTTTGAGGAGAAGCAAAGTTCTAGCCAGTGTCACTAACTAGCTAGGCTTTTGTGGAGATGAGTCTGGACCCCCTGATCATTCTTGAGAATCAGGCCCAGGGAAGGCACGCGTGATATGGATGTGATGAAGGATTCTCAGTCTCATGACAGACAGTAGGCAATTAGTAAAGGATGTGGTCCGAGCCTCCCAACAACACTATTTCTCTGCATCCCATTTTATAGACAAGGACATTGAGGCCATAGCCCAACTCCTAACCACAGGGGCAGCATCCATAGCTCATGCCTGTGCATGCTGCCATGACTTCAGGCCAAGAAGCATGACAGACTGTAAAACACATCGTCTCAGATTCCTATTTTAAGTCAAGGCGATGGCTGAGAGGAAGCAGATAAGAAGACTGTGTTTTCAGGACTCAGGTTCAGCCAACTCTCATGTAGGTGTGGATCAGGGTGATGGTGAGTGGGAGACAGAAGCATCTTCAGGAGGGTGGGGCGGCTCCTCTCTGCTCTGCACACTGAAGGCGGAAATTACTAACTAGACATGAAAATATACAAGTCATTGCAGACAAATTTAATCAACACAAGGAAACAGACCAAAGGGAAAAGAGAGCACAGGTGTCTACAAATAAAAGAGAGACAGCGCAGGCATCAAGCCTCATGGGGCTGCAGACTGTCAGTGCACGTGTGCGCACCCATGAGTTCAGTATTCCAAATAAGCTCATTCGTCTCTGCAATAATGAAAAGTCCGTTTAGTGAGTGGGTACATACAGCAAAGGAAAGAATAGCAGGAGAGCCCAGGCAGGAAGGAAGCTGGGCTGTGGCCTCAGGGAGAAGGAACGGACCATGAAGGTCAGCCAACACAGCTTTGCAGGGCCACAGCTCTGGGGTGTGGTCCAACTTTTGGCCCTGAGACTTGAACCTTAGTCTCAGTCTGGGTAGAGGATCAGCTGGCTGGAGTAGTGGCTCTCAGGAGAGGCAGGTCATCTTCACAGCCACGGTTATAACTTTAAGTGTGAAGGGTGGAAATGAGAAATGGGAGCATGATGCGCCTAGCAAAGTCTTTCTACGGGAGACCTAGGCTTCCTAGTTATTCTCTTAGGACCAGAGTGATCTGAGAAACTGCCAGTCAGTGGAATATGCGGACTGGAGAATGGCCGAGCCTGTCTATAACTGCCACTCTGGGGGACACACAGAGCAGAGCTTCAGAAAGTGGACAGCAGCTAGTCAGTCTGCATCAAGGAAAACTGATGGGTTTGGCTCCTGAGGTATGTGACCTGGGCATCCACAGAGAGCCTTGGGCTTAGAAGTAGAAATGGGAGCCGTTGACAGTGACTGCATGTTCCCCAGGCTCTATCTTGAAATTATTCATGTTTTTATCTTCCAGTGTGTAATTGCACATTCCAGAACTTTAGACCCTCAGCTCTACATGCCTCCCTGATTAGCACCTCCCTCCACCCCCCACCTCAGTCTCCCTACCTCTAGGGTCCTTGGGCTGTATCTAGCTTTGTTCTTAGTGCCACCAATCCTGGGCCTTGACAGAGAATGGACTTTATACCTTATAGTGTTTCGGGGGGGGGGGGGGAAGCCCAGAAGTGGCTCTCTGCAGCTGTACCTGACATCACTGATACCCTTACTCTGATCTAGATCCCAATATGTCTAGATACATCCCTGATGAGCTTTATGGATGAGTTTATTGAGCTTATTTGAAGGAGCATATGCAACCCCAAACAGGTACATCATTGAAATATTTTGTCCCCAGTATAAGTGACAATTTCCCCATAGCTACACAGATGGAGTCTTGCCTTCAGCAACTTTTCATCTCCCGAGGGCATAGTATGGTTGAAGCAGGATTTGTGTAGAGCTGGGAGAGGGGCCCCAGAGCTACAGAGTGGCTCAACTTTTAGGTGAGGTCTTACAAGCCTCCCATGCCTTTCTCTAAAGAATCATCAGTAGACTTGAACTTGTTCAGTGCAACCAGAGCTTTTCTAGGCTGGTAATGGCTGTTATGCCTGAAGGCAGTGTTCTACAGCAAACCATTTCAGCAACATCCCTTTTGCTACCAAAGGGTCATGTAAAGGGTCCATGGGTTCTGGACCATTACTCTGTCTACTCCACAAAGGTCTCTTAGGCAAAATGCCATCAGAGGCTCTCAGATAAGTGAGACAAAGCGAGTTGGCTCTAAGAAGGAAGAAGTGGCATTTGTGGAAGTGAGAAGACCCTTCCAAGAAGGTGGTACCTGAGTGGAGATGGCAGAGGATGCCAGTAACATAGGCGGGCAGAGGTACCACCTGTAACACTGAGCAGATGGAGGGCATCGCCACATATGCCCATCACTTTGCCTGCATGTTCTTCTGAGGTATACTGTCTTAGGTGGTCCTCCAGCATGATGGCCTTGATGTCCCCCCGAAGCACCACCGAAGATAAGAGCTCATGCTGGGACACAAGCCTCTGGGCTAACGGTAGCCAAAGGCCTGACTTGTCTTGAGAAGCTGCCTCTGTGGCTGGTCAACAGCACCTCTGACCTAGGGAATTTGCACTGGGAGACAGTGAGAGAGTCTGAGGGATGGTAATAGAGGGTGGAGCTGAAATACAAGGATACAAGGAAAGCCAGCCCCCAAGACAGCAAAAGGCAGGCTGCCATAAGGGAGATAAAGAAGTCAGCTGGAGGAAGCCATGAGTCAGCAGGAGGGCTGGGGAGCTCAGCTGTGAGTCAGCTACAGCCCAAGCCTGCTGATGGCAGGAACAGGAGCCGAGAGGAAGATAGGCTGGAAAGAGTCATAGAGACACTGAGTCACCTGAGTTCTGTCACCCGTGGGGTCTAGAAGCCCTGAATGATCATGCCCCCAGGCTCTGTCCTATGACCTTCCTGGCTGTATGTACTATATGTCCCAGTCCTGGGAACCAATAAACACAGAGTTCTGAAGACAAACAGTCCTGGAGCAAGGGCAGGGGGGAGGAGATACGGGAGGTCCAGTCCCAATCACCTCCCAGCTCCTTTCTCTCAGGCATGTCCCTGGAAAAGTTCCATCCCATGAGAGACTGCCACCAGCCTCCCTACCCATCTGTGGCTCCCCCATCCCTGTGAATTGTGAGTGCTATGACAGTGTCATGGAACCACCAAGGCTGAACAGTTTAGTGACCCAGACAACTCATCTTTCTCCACAAATGCTGAAAATAGACTGGTAGAAGTCTATGCAGGGATTCACTGGGTACAGCTGGGTATAGCACAGCTGGTTCCAGGATCAGTACCTTTGTGCCCTCTAGGATGTTGAGCTGGATCTCTGCAACTGACCTTCTGTGAATTACTTCCACAACTTCAGAACAAACCAGTTTACCAATTCATGAATTTAATATTATTGGTGGCAACAAGGAGCAGGAACAGAGCTTGCTACAGATGCGTATATATAACTTACACAGAACTGTGAATTATCTAGGTCAGTTAAAGCACTAGAAAAGCAATATAGGGAAGCAAAAATAGGGTCTGGAAATATAGCACAGTGGTAGAGTATTTGCTGGGCATGTGCAAGTCCTCAGGTTCAGTCCCCAGTATTTACAAATCAAACAAATATACAAACAGAAGGTAGAAATATAGCCTTGTAATAGTGAGGGCCTGGGTGTGATATAAGGACTCTGGGAAAAACCAGAGTACTGTGAAGGAGCCAGCCATACAGATTAGATATTCAGTTCATAGTCATGCATTTATCAGGGACATAGTCCTAAATTAGAAGCATTGCATTATTGGACAGCACCTATAGTGGCTTTAAGACAGTAATGAAAACTGCTCACTGTGAATTACACTATAACATTCAGATACAAAAATATATATGCAATTATAAGACTGCAATGATTGTTATTCAAGGGATTCCCAGCTGACCCTACTCCTCCGCACAGAAGAACTTTAACTCGATCCCCTGTTCTCTCTTCTTCATTCTTCAAGGCAGACTCTATGCCAAGGTAGGTTCTTTAAGATCTTACAGCTGGGTGAAAGAATAAAAGGAAAGAAAAAAAAAAAGTCGGGATGCTTGGGGAAGTCGCATAAGAGCCATCAAGGACAAAGGTCCATGGAAGACTGGGAAAAACCAGGGACTTTCACCAACCTGTTTATGAACTCAATGTCACATTTGTGGTGAGTGACAGATATAGGAGAAGGGTTAGAAGGACCAGGAATTGCCATCTAGTGCTGGCCCGTTCTCTGGGACTGCACCCTGTGAGCAACAGGCTTGTGAGTGTTGTATCTCTACTTTGGTTCATTGTTCATCACCATGATAAAATACCGAGGAAATCAGCATCAAGGAGAAAGGCATCTTTTGGCTCATGGTTTTGGAAGTTTCTGATCTATGTGACTCGGTCACTCAGGTCACTCAGTCCTGTCACTTAGGGCTATGATGAAGCAAAAGCATCATGGCGAAGAAGAACGATGTTTACTGCACAGCAGTCAGGAAGGGAGGGAGAGACAGAGAACGAGAGATGCACAGAAAAGAGAAACAAGGAGAGAGAGAGAAAGATGCACAGAGAAAAAGATATAGGGAGAGAGAGGTAAAGAGGTACAGAGAGAGAGAGACAAGAAGATAGAAAGACAGAGAGAGAGATGCGCACAGGGAGAGAGAGGAAGAGAGATAGAATGACAGAGACACATGGAGAGAGACAGAGATATAGAGAGACAGAGAGGGAGACAGACAGAGTGAGGAGGAGGAAGACGAAAAAGAAACTGCCACCATCATTACCAAAGACAAGACATGCCCTTTGTATTAGTTATCGCCGTGATAAAGCACCTGGGCCAAGACAAAGACCAAAGTTTATTTGAGCTTCTGATCCCAGAAGGCTAGAATCCATGATGGCAGAGCAAAGGCATGGCCATCTGAGCAGAAAGAGAAGGGCTGTCATCTTGAACTACAATCTACCAATGAGGCCAGAGACCCATGACCTAAAAACCCCTTCCACCAGCAACCACGCCTTAAACACACAAGCCTGCAAGAACATTTCACCTCCAAGCCATGACACACATGCAGCCTGATGTGTGTTCATAAATGTGTGGTTCATGGTTTTGTTGTTGAAATTCACAGTGCACAAAGTATAAGGGCTGTAGGATCCTCAAATTCCCTTCCCAATTTGGGCTCATGCCTTTGTTGGTAGCATTACCTGGGAAAGTGGCTTTATGGATTTACTGGTAAAAGGACAATTGCTTTAATGTATAGGTTAGCTGAAACTAAAAGGTTTTCCCCAGAATTTGTCCTCTTGTTTTGTACAGGACTAAAAATGAGCCCAGATAGTCACACTTGCTTCTTCAAAGTCTTTGCTGCTGGTATCTGTGTGCCTTGCTGTTTCTATAGGGTTGACATGAGTTTGGTGAGAAAGCTGTCATCATTGCTTGTATGTACCTGGGTATACATGTGTGTAAGAGCTAGAGGTCAGCCTTGGATGTTGTTTCTCAAGATAACCTTCCACCTTATTTTATTTTGTCTGTTTGCTTTTGAGACAGGGTCTCACTGCCTGTCCTAGAACTCACTCTGTGGACTAGGCTAGACTTAAACTCAGAAATCTTCCTACCTCTGCCCCCAAATTCTGGGATTAGAGATGTGTGCTCCTATGCAGGGCTCCTTGTTTTATTTCTGTTATTTTAGACAGAGTATCTCACTGGCACTTGGAGTTTGCAGATTAGGATGTGCTGGCTAGCTGGCCAGCAAAGCGCTGGGATCCTCCTGTCCCTCTATCACAGGACCAAGATTTAAAAGGTACACTACTACACTTGGCTATAAGCATATACATACATGTTTTTTGTGTGTGCATATGTGCGTTTGTACATGTGGATGCCTTAGGTTGATGTTAGGTGTCTTCCTCTGTAGTGGGATTACGGTAAATATTTGTCCATCCTGCAGGTTTAATAAAAAGCTGATTGGCCAGAAAGCAGACAGGAAGTGTGGGCAGGGCTGCAAGACTAAGAAAACTCTGGGAACATCTCAGAGGAGAACACAGACGCCAGAGAGAGATGCCATAGACAAAGAGAAAAGAAGTTAAAATGCTACCATCGCGTGAATGGAATCTCAACACCGGGAGTACCACACAAGAGTTTATTACTACAGCAGCAGAGATAGGGGCAGAAGGGAGCAGAGAAAGAAGAAGGGGAAGGGGCGGGGCTCGTGTGAGCCCTTTCTTTATTTTTTTTTTTTATTTTTTTTTTTAAACTTTATTTTATTTATTTATTTGCCTTGGTGTTTGCCTGGAACTGGAACTACAGACAGTTGTCAGCTGCCATGTGGGTGCTGGGAATCGAACCCGGGTCCTCTGGAAGAGCAGACGGAGCTCTTAACCGCTGAGCCATCTCTCCAGCCCCCGAGCCCTTTCTTTAAAAAGGGTGCGTGGGCCCATGTTTGCATCACCACACCCAGGGTCATAATTGATACTGTTACATTCCAGGTGAATGCAAGCTTTGGAAATCCTTACAACTCCGAGAAAAGATACTGAGCTGCATGGCTGAATAAGATGGGTTAGTTTAAGAGCAAGCGCTAGCTAGCAATATGCCTGAGCCCTAGGTCAATCAGCATAAAATTAATATAAGCCTGTGTGTGATTATTTGCGCCTAAGCAGCAGTGGGGCTGAGAGCGGGTCAAAACCTCTGGGCTAGACTGGAAAGGCCAGCCAGAAACCAAATACAACATTCCTCCATCTCCAGTGTGCTCTACATTAGTTATTGAGACAGGATCTCTCAATGAGCCTGGAGCCCATGGATTCAGATAGATGGGCTGGGGCTGGAGAGATGGTTCAGCGGTTGAAAGTACTGACTGCTCTTCTGGAGGACCTGAGTTTGATTCCTAGCATCCACATGGCAGCTCACAACTGTCTGTAGTTCCAAGATCTGACACCCTTACACAGTTATACATGCAGGCAAAACACCAATTCACATAAAATAAAATAAATATTTTTTTTTTAAAAAAAAGAAAGATAGGTGGGCTGGCCAGTGAGCCCCAGGGTAAATGCTATCTTCAAAAATCCTCAGCCTGGCTGGTCACTTCTGCAGAATGAATGAATTTCTGCCTTTTCCTGCCTTAAATATTTTCCTTGCCCAGCTGTTTCACTTCCCAGTTCAACTCTGCATCAAATCCTAGAGTTAAAATTAAAGGTGTGAGCTATACTGCTTGGCTGCTAGGTCTTAAACTCCAGAAAGATCTCTGTCTCCTGAGTGATGGGATTAAAGGTGTGTGTCACTACTCTCTGATCTTCATGGCTTGACTGTGGGTGATTCTGTTCTCTGATATTCCAGGCTAATTTTATTAAATATACAATATATTACCACAATACTGAAGAGCATAGTAATAGAATGAGCATCAGGGTTATCCATGAGAGCAGTCTTAGACCATGGGGGCTCTGGTGTAATCTACTGATGGTTTCAAACTTGCTTTTTTTAAAAAAAGTGTGTGAATGTGTGTGTGTGTGATATATATATATATATATATATGAATGGGTATGTATGGGTATCACACATGGAGGCAAGAGAACGTTGATTGTGTCCCACTCTATCATTCTCTACCTTATTTTCTTGAGACAAGGTCTTTTAGCTAACGCTGGAACTCATCTGACAACCAGCAAGTCCCAGCCATCTTCCTGTCCTGCCCACCCCCACATACCCCACAGTACTGGGATTCAAGGCATAAGCAACCATGCCTGTTTTTTAATATGGATGCTAGGGATATTAACTCAGGCCCTCATGCTTGCATATTGAGTGGTCTTATCTGCTGACCCATCTCCTCAGCCCTGGCTTCATACTTTGAATAGACTACTAAACAGTATAGTATTGTGAAAAGCAAGGTCTAATGTAACTAATACAACACATTCCGGCAGCATGGCTGTGAAGGTGTTTCTAGAGGCAGATCACAGGGTCTAACCAACAGTATGATTTATGGTTTTTGTTTTGTTTCATTTTGTGTTTTTAGAATCTCCATCACAGCCCAGGAAGCTCCCAAGTTTCAGACAGGGCTCAAAGGGAAAGTCCACAGTGTATTGAAACTATGACTTTTTCTGTCGAAGGGCTTTAGGGAAGGAAAGCACTCACACATATTCTATTGATGGTTTCTTTTCTTTATTAACTCATGTTGAATCTTCCTCATTGCTCCGTACCCTCATGTCTTTTTACAGTTTATACATCCCAACCAATTATTTTAGGCAATATAAAAGTTCTAATTATCCAAGAGCACCTGAAGCCCTCAGTTGGGGCTACAGAGTTAAATTATCTTTTGAAGCCTTGACTAGTCAGAATATATTTTCACAAATTGAGGTCAGGAATAGGTACAAGGAATTAATCATTTGCTAGCTAGCAATAATTGGGCTGTCTTTGTATTACAACCAAGTCAAACAGCTGTGTGTCCTTGCAAACAAAAAGGTTAGGAATGTTTATCTAAAAACACATTAGGAAGGAACCTGGTCTCATCTAAAGCTTCTCTGAAGCTAGTACCACTTAATGGTGTACAAGACACCTGTGACTTCATATGTTAGCATAAAAAAATGAAAGAAACTTGAGCCAGTCTGGCTCCTGGTTATCAGTAATTTGAGCTGAGACCTAAAGTAGTTTCACAGGCCTCATATGGAACAATACACCTGACTATGAAACATTATTTTTATCCATCAAAATTATACAGCTTAAGGAGGAATCATCTTTTAGACAGTCCACAGATAAAGATCCCCAGTAGATCAGGATGCATTCATGAGAAAAGCACACTACAATGCAGGCAGTGGGAGACTCCCCAAATAAAAATACATCAGCTCAAATACCAGAGAAGAGCATGTAGGCAACAGTGTAAAGGCAGCATAAGCAAAAGACATTCTGGAGTCTGCATTCTTGTAAGTCTTGCTTGAATGAGACGTACCCATCGGAGTTTTTCTTCTGGTGGGCTGCTACCTGAACTTCAATTGCCATCTGCTGTTACTCTGACATGGTCATAGCTACGTGAAGGTTGACATGGTCATAGCTATGTGAGGGTCTCACTATGTAACCCTGGTATCTGCATGTATAACTGTGTAAGAGTGTCAGATCTTGGAGTTACAGACAGTTGTTAGTTGCCATGTGGATGCAGGGAATCGAACTCAGGTCCTCCGGAAGAAAAGTCAGTGTGCTCTTAACCGCTGAGCCATCTCTTCAGCCCCTCACATAGGATTTCTATTGCTGTGAAGAGACACTATGATCACAGTAACTCTTACAAAGGAAGAATAGTTAATTGGAGTGGCTTACATTTTCAGAGGTTTAGTTCATTTTCATCCTGGTTTGACATGGTGGCATGCAGGCAGACATGGTACTGGAGAAGTATCCAGGTATTCTACATCTTGGCTTGCAAGCAATAGAAAGTGGTCTGAGTCACTGGGAGTGGCTTGAGTATTTATGAGACCTCAAAGCCCACCCAACAGTGATATACTTCCTCCAACAAGGCCACACCTACTCCAACAAAACCATGCTTTCTCATAGTGACACTCCCTTTGGGGGCCATTTTCTCTCAGACCACCATACCTGGCTTGGAACTTGCTACATAGTCCAGCGAGAGACTTGGTGTTATAAACTAAAGTGGACAGCATTTGAAGAGCAGTACATAAGGTTGAAATCTTTTGCCTCCACACATGCATAAATACATATGTGCACTCATATATGTATGAGTACACACACACACACACACACACACACACACACACACCATTTACAGCTGGGCATGGTGGCTTCTTCCTTTAATATCAGCACCTAGAGGCTGAGAAGGAATGATATAAGTTTAAGGTTACCCTGGGCTACTAATCAAAACCCTATCTCAGAATCAAACAACAGTAAACAAAACATATCATCTGGACTATTGCATGAAGGACTAGCTGGTGGGTGTTGCAAGCATAGAGCCCCAGATTTCTGTCCCAATGGTCTGTGCTGCTGAGGCCTACCATCCCTTGCAACTGCCCTTTCCCAAATTTGCACTGGACCTCCAGCCATATCACTTCTGGTTTGGAGGTACCCTAGGCATTTCTCATGCTTCCCCGGCCTCTTACATACAAGATATGGGAGCCCAGAAGGGTCCTTTCCCATACTCTGCAGCCTTTTTATTGTATCTGTAGACAATCTCTCCATTACCCTATTCTGAAGCTCTTCGGATGAGTGTCCCAGAAGCTGACAAGATGCATGATCGTCTCTCTTGCACACAGAAATACCATGGCAACAGCAACTCCGTGACAACAGCAAAGGAAGCCAGACTGGAAGTTGCCAGCCCAGAGTGGCAGACCATCTGGGAGGCCACTCCTCCAAATGTTGCCTGTTCTAAGTGCTCATCTCAGCCGGGCTTTCATACATAGCAGGGGTGACATTTAAGGGAAATGAGAATAAACAATGGTGAATATGAACTCCCTCCCCACTGTACATTTTTCTGCCCTGATATAATGGAGACAATGAGTAAAGGAAACCAAAGACGGCCCTAGGTTGGAGGGAATGAGCACAGTAACAAGGGATTTAGGTCACACAACCAGTGTCTCCACGATTCCAGTTCTAAGTCATCTTAGAAGCCTATTTTTCTTAAGGCTAAAAACATTGTGTATGTGCAAAAGCCTCCATGAGCTGAACCCCCAGTGCATAGGTTCCCACAAGCTTGCTTTTCCTTCCAAGGACGGTAGTTTCCCTAGTTTTACGCAATATCTACTAAGACCTGTGTTAGGCGCATTCACATGTATTATCTCATTTAGTCTTTGCAACAAAATTAATAGATACAATTAAGACACGTGAAGAGAAGCAGAGTGTTGCTGGAGCAGGTGTGAACTCTTTTCAAAGTCATCCTAGGTGCTATTCCGAGTACACTGTGGGCAAGGACCAGCCTGTAATAGAAGTTGGAGCAAGGTTGTTTGGAGTAGAGTCAGCCAGACTATGCAGAAAGCAGCTGTCATTTTTCTCCAACAGTGTCAACAGCTCCCTGTCTACACTTCTCATAATCCTCTACAACTGTTTCACAGCCCTTAGTCCGGACCTACATATAGGGTCTACTCAGGACATCTCCTAAAATGCAGGCTGCCGGGTCTCTGGACAGAATGGATGAGAACACAGCCATGCCAGCCACCTGGGGGTCAGCCAAGGCACAAAACAAACAGGGACTTAAGAAAAGAGAATCTAGTGGGAGCCAGCTAAGGGTACCAAAGGCAGGTGGGGTAGGTTTCCAGAACTGAGAAGCCAGTACTGTGGTAAAACCAGGGTCAAGGGCAGGCTGCAGGGACTTCATGCAGAGATTGAGTACTATAGACCTGCTGAGGAGAATTGCTTGCTTTCATCTGCTGCCTAAACTTCTGGGCACTGGGATTTAGGGGACACTGGGGATGAGAGTAGGTACTAAGAGCAATGGGTTTCACAAGTACCAGATTTAAGAGAGAGTGTGGTTAGAAGAGGCTGTGGACCAGTTTAGGAGGATTCCTCTAGAGACTGAGCCAGTGTAGTATGGCTAGGTAGCACTCCAGGAATGGTCTGAGTGATGGGTACTCTCGAGTCATGAGCTCAGGAAAGGTCAAGCTGGCCAGGCTGGGAGCTGTCAGTCTTCAGAGGCTGACCTTGACATTCTTTTTTCTTCTTTCTAACCATTGCATTTTGTTGTTGTTGTTGTTGTTGCTGCTGCTGCTGATGTTGTCATTTTGTAGTACAGGGTATTGATGCTCAACAAGCCCTTGTCTACATTTAAGACACATTTTTTATTTTCAGATAAGGTCTTCCCAGGCTTCCCAGATTGGCCTCTAACTTGCCATTCTGCTCAGCCTACTGGATAGCTAGGATTACAGGCTTGCTATACCAGGACACAAAGGACATTCTTAATTCTGCTGACACTTCTCTGGGGTCTATCCTGCCTCCTTAGAAGAGTTCAGTTATTCCTGTTCCATGTCCCCAAGCTTGTGGTGCTGCACTAAGCTGGCCCAGGCTTTCTTCCAAGTTTCCTTCCTCACCAGGAGCTCTGGGAAGCCTTAGATGCTGGCTAGGACCATCAGAGCCTGCGTACATGTTTCAGAACTGCAGACTTCTCTGCTTCCCGCCCTCCAATCAGCAGCAGATTCCATCTGTTCTCCTCCTCAGTGTGAGGTGAATCATGCCCTTCAAAAGAATTATTGGAGCCCTCACCGCCAGCGACTGCCAGTACTTGCTTGGAAATAAGATCCCAGTTATATCGGCTTCTCCAAACCTCAGAAGATTAGTGTTTCATGAGAAGAGAAGAAACATATGGATACCACACAACAGAGACAGAGATGCAGACATCAGAGGATACAGTTGCAAGAAGCCCCTGGGACCGAGACTAGAATGGTCCTCCTGCTATGGAGCCTCTGACAGTGTAGACTTCTGGCTTCCAACACTGTAGATAGTAAATGTCTGCTCCTTAAGCCACCCAGACTCATGGACTGCCTCCGGAAGGCTCTCAAACTGTTTCCTCTCCCTGCTCATCTCGAATCTATCTAGCGCAGGCTTTTCCAACTCTCTTTCATTTCCTGCAAGCCAGGAAGTCAAGTTAGCAATAGTGACCAAGGAATCTACTCTGTCCTAACCTTTTTCTGACACTGTTCGTATTTGAAAGGTGAACTACCTGTGGCCACAGAAAGGCCCAGGTCATAGCTTGCTGGGCCAGAGCCTTCTTCTACTTGGAGATGCCACCTACTCTACATTTCTTCCTCTCTGTTCATCTGCTCTGGCCAGCCCAAAGTGCCTGAACCAATTTAATTGCTTCGGGTCTTTCTGCGTATCTCTCCCTGTCACTAAGGATAAGTGACTTGAGAGCAGGGAGTGTGTCCCATGGCAGGAATGTGATACCTTCAATCTGTATGGTACACAACTGGCTTGGGTGGTCAGATAATAGGAAACTAAGGGAAACTTCAATACTCAAAACTCTGGATAGAGGACCCCGAAGACCTGGGATCAGCAAGGCAAGACCCTGAGATTGTGGGAACCAGTGCTTACACCAATAGGTGATTGATTACCTTTCCAGAAAACTATAAACCAAGGTGCAGGCCTTCAGGAGGGCTCTGCATCTTATGTGTAGAAGGGGGTAGGGGTATGTATGGAATACTTAGGCTTCAGCTCTAATGAATTCATTCTTGATGGAGGCAAAGGAGGAAGATGCACAGCCCACGGCCAGGCAACTGCCACTTCCTCCTTGCCTGCAGACCGCGGACCACAGGCCACACTTTCTCTGAGATTGCTTCCCCTGAGGTCTGCATGCAGCTTCCTCTGGCACCATCATGCTCCTGTCCCTGCCTTGCCCTCTGCCCTCCACACTCCTTGTGACCTCTCTACAGTCCTGCAGAGGAAGCTAACACATCTAGAAGATTCTGTTTCTGCCACTTGCTCAGAGCTAATGATCCTGAAATGGAATCCTTGTCCATTCCTTTCCAGAGGAATTCACCACAAAGTGTGTTGGCTTAAGCCATTCCAGAGCCAGGCTGGAGAACAAGGTGTTGCAGGAGTCCCTCTGAGGGTGATGGGGCAGGGGTGAGGGATCGTTCCTTGTTCTAGCTGCCTCTGCTTCACTTGGCTATGCCTTACTTCTTCTCTTTGTAAAGGGACACCCACCACTGGGTTTCAGGGAGATGTCATTGTGACATCCACATGTAAATGGGTAAAAGGACCTATATACCAGGAGCTATCACCAGACACATCTTTTGGTGGTATTTAGCCCACTCCCATAGGGACAATGATCTGATAATGCCTAATGAGAGAGGGCTGGGAGAAGATAGAAGCAGGTGGCTGCTGGCTTTCTCCAAATATGAAGTGGGAGCCGCCCACCGCCAGTAGCCGCAGCAGCCTTCTCCAGGAAGAGCTTGCCCCAGAAGTCTCTCTTTCTTCTTTCCACATGCTGACCCCGCAAGCTCCCGGATTGCTTTACATCACTTTTACAGCTGTGCGGCTTCCTGCTCCTCCCCCAGCACATCTGCCTTCTTTAAAAATCCCAGGCCTCCCTCTCAATTTCCAAACTCTGTCTGTCTCTCTCCAATCCTCTCTGGCTTCCTGTCCCTCCTGCGGCAGGCAAAGGAAACTGTAGAGAAAGACAAGAGGCCCTTTCCTGAGTCCTGCTGTCTCCAGGCTCCCTGTGGGGGTCCCTGTGTGCTCCCCGAGCTACCCCCCTCAGAGGAATGCATTGGACTAAGATTTGGACACTTGGAATCCTCAGTGAGAACAATATGAGGGCCCCTGGTAACCCTTGCCACCACTGACAGCCCCAGAGGCCTCTGCTACCTTGAATTCATGGCGCCTCCTTCCATGTCCACAAGTGTTGTTCCCCTTCCCAATGGAGAAGTTCCTCCTTACCGAGGAGCACCCAGTGCCCCTCATACTGGCCACCACCTGTCCTAGCCCCCACTTCAAACCTCAGTGCCCCCACTTGGATCCTATCTTACATGTTCTGCTATGGACAGTGTCTCACCCCTCATCAGGTTTCATGGAGGCAAACTGATGTCATTCTTGGCTCTTGGGTTTTCAAGTGTTCCCACCCTTTCCTTCCTCCCTGGGCAAAAGGACCCAAGGTCTTTCTTAGTGGCACAGCTTGCCTCCCTAAGGGGGTCAGGCTGTGCCCTATTCTAGGTTACTCTACATTATATAAAACACTTGGTTTCAAGATGCCCCTTGCCCTGAGCGACTCCCTTTTATAAAAGAGCACTTCTCTCCATTTTGAGTATAACTACCAAGATTTTTTTGCTTGTTTTTGTTTGTTTGTTTATAAGACAGAGTTTCTCTGTCAGGCTGGCTGCCAGCTCAGAGATCTGCCTGCCCAGTGTGCCACCACCACCTGGAAGGACTCGGCATCCTAAAGAGCCACCAGCTTCCCAGTACACCCCATCTGGCACAGATAAATAACATATTTAGCAGGAGCTAGGGATGAAGGTCAGTTGTTAGAATGCCTGCCTGGCATTATGGTTCCTATTCCTGCAGAGCATGTAGGGTGTGGTAGTGCATGTCTGCAAATCTAGCACTTGGGAGGTAGAGATTGAGGATCAGGAGTTCAAGGTCATCCTTGGTTACATAGTGAACTGTCTTAGAAAGTATTACCACCTATGAATTTAACAAATGAGCACATGGGAACATGGTTCAGAGATGGCTCAGCAGTTAAGAGCACTGGCTGCTCTTCCAGAGGACCTGGGTTTGGTTTCCAGCACCTATCCACATGGCATCTTAACCGCTTTCTATAACTTTAGTTCCAGTGAATCTGATGTTCTCTTCCAAGCCTCCACAGGCACTGTATACACATGGTATACACATATACATGCAAGGAAAACAGCCATACACATAAAAATAATAAACAGACAGCTAGATAGATAAGTAAGTAAATAAAACATACTAGAAAATTCAGGCCCATAGGCTTATCAAATACTCCAGACCAACAAATGGTGTAGCCACTCTTAGCTGGGGTGATGAAAGAAGAGGTACCCTAAGACAGTGTGGCAGACGCTAATCTCTCACCTGTCACTCATCATGTGCATTGGCTAGGAAAATTGTCATAGCAAATAACCCTCTTGTCTGTTCCCTGGTGCATCACAAATATAGTTTCTCCTGACTATGATGCGCAGCCCACTTCAAAGTGACACCCAAAACTGCCTGCTCCCAGTACCTGCCTTTGACAGCTTCCTGCCTGAACAGCTCTGTACCTACAACCTATACAACTTCTTATCCGGCCTTCTACAGGGCTACAGAGACACAGCCTTGTCTGTTTGGATCTCTATTTCTGTTTTTGGTGCAGACATGAAACCGCTTTGACTCTTTGTGTGTGTGTGTGTGTGTGTGTGTGTGTGTGTGTGTGTGTGTGAGAGAGAGAGAGAGAGAGAGAGAGAGAGAGAGAGAGTTAATATTAAAAATAAAAGTTGGAGCTGCATGGTGGTGGTGCACGCCTTTAATCCCAGCACTGGGGAGGCAGAAGCAGGCAAATCTCTGAGTCTGAGGCCAGTCTGGTCTACAGCATAAGTTCCAGGACAGTCAGGGCTACATAGAAAAATTCTGTCTTAAAAACAAAAATGAAAGAAAGAAAAGAAAAAAGAAATTAAAGTTGGAATAAAGGAACCTGTGAATGGACCTGGGGCTTAGTTGGTAGAGTGCTTGCCTTGCATGCACAAGGGCCCCTAATTTTGATCTCCAGCACCATATGAATCAGGCAAGGTGGTAACGTAACCCTAGCACTCTGGAGGAGAATCAGAAATTCCAGGTCATCTTTAGCTACACAGGGAGTTCGAGGTCAGCCTAGGCGATCTGATAGATACTTTGTGATAGCCAACGGTCATGTCTACAAAGTAAAACCAGCAGTACTTGAATTAAAGCTGATGAAAACTGTAGAAAGACCTAAACTTGCCTGTGTGTTGGCCAGCTCCCAGGGCAGGCTCTTCTCCAGTGGCATGAGTCCTTGACTGCCTACCCTGCCCTGCTGCTTCCTGGAGTAGTTCTGGTTCATTCAGAAGGAACCCATGCATCTCGGCTCCAAGAACTTCTCTTCTCTATTTCCCAGCAGCACAGCCTGGTGACTTTGCCTAGGGACCCCGAATGCAGTGATGAGGTGACACAGTACTCTCACCATGTCACTCTCCATACTCACGCCCAAGGGATTGGCTATTTACCTCCAGGAGATTAAGGATGGACATGAGGTCACTCCTGACTCTCAGTTGTTTGTGTAAATGTGGTACCCAGAGACACAGTAAACAGTAGATTCATACCCTGCCTCCCCTTCTCAGAAGGAGAAGCAAAGGCACCAGGGTGCAAGTTGAGTAGCCATGGATAGAAAAACAAACCAATATGGCATCTGACCACCAGGCTCAAAACTCAGGCTCTCTTAGAATATGCCAATGGTTAGTAGCCCACCATCTAGTTATCCTCCATAGCCTCAGTGCTCAGAGATAGGGGATGGTGGGGATCCAGGACTCCATTTCTCAGCCTCATCTTCCATAGAGTCTCTCAGCCTGCTCACCACAGGAAGCCCTCCCGGCAGATCATTTCCTAGAGAGGAAATCGCCTTTGTCCTGGAAGCACAAATCTGGCTCCAAGAGGCCAGGCCTCTTGAGAGCTATTGTTTGGTGTTTCCTTCTTGGCAGTCAGCCTTGGACTCCTGGGCCCCTTGTTGCTTGCTATCTAGTCCTGGCTTTCCCAGTGGCTGGCAGCTTAAGAGCAGCTGGTTACACATCTGGAACTTAGTTCCTGCCCTCTAGTACACAGGGCGCAATTTTTTTTTTCAATGCAGAGTCATGCAGAACTGCCCAGAATTATCTAGAATCATGCTGCAAAGCCTTCCCCAAATTCCTCACACTCAGATATTAGGAGAGATAATACAATGATCATAGCCTTTGTGTGTGAGTGTGTGTGTGTGTGTTTGCATGTACACGTATGCAAACACACCTGGTGCATCTAGAGAACAACCTCAGGCATCATACTCAGAAACATGTTCTACATGCCTCTATTTTCTGAGTGCCTCTAAGTGTTGGGATTGCATGTGTATGCCGCCACAGCCAATTTATTCAGTGCTGGGGATTGAACTCAGAGCTCTATACACCATAGCCAGGCACTCTACCTACATTTCCAGCTAGTCTGAAACTTTTGAGACAGTCTCCCATTGGCCTGGAGCTCACCAATCAGATTAGGATTGGCTGGCAAGTAAACCCCTGAAGATCCTCTTGTCTCCACCTCACCAGCACTGGGATTAAAAGTATACCACCACACCCAGAATTTTCACTTGGATTCTAGAAATCCAATTCAGATCTTCATGTTTACAAGGCTTTGATATCCCACCACCAAACCCTGTTCCCCCTTTTAGCTACCATGGATAATGCTGCTTTAACATGTATGTATAAATATCTGTTGAAGGTACTGCTTTTAATTACTTGGGGGTAAAAACCAAGAATGAAGTTTGTTGTATCATAGAACAGCTCAATTTTTAATGCTTTGGGGCTTATCATGTCTCCCCTGATGTCTGCCAGGGTTTATTAGTCCCCACATGGTGTTTAGGCCACCCCCCCTTATCACTTGTCATTTTCTCCCTTATGGTAGCAGTTGCTATCCTGATGAGTGTGAGGCAGTATGTCACTGTGGGTTTGACTTGCATTTTCTTGTTGACTTGTGATGAGGTTTCGTGTCTGTGTGGGCTGTCGCACATCTTCTTTAAAGAAATCTCTCTAAATTCCTTGCCTCTGTTGTAATTGGGTGTTTGGTTTTGCTTGTTGTAATCAGCTACCTGTTGTCTGAAGCTCCTAGGCTGCAGAGCTGGCTACTGACTGGCTTCTACATCTTCCTTCTAAACCCCAGTGGGACCTCTCATCAGATGCTTGATGCACAGGAACTGCTGGAAAAGATCCAAAGTGTCCACCCTTCACTTAGTGCCTGCCTGAGCTGTCCCCACCTGCCTGTCTCCCTCTTAGCTTAGATTAAAATCCAGCCAGTGTGCAGAGGTGCCCAGACACTGGTACAGCCTGTTGCCTTCTGTCTGTCTTGAACCCAGCGTAACAGATGGGCAACAGTGAATTCTTGTTTTATTTTTTTGAGACAGAGTCTCACTATGTAGGCCAGGCTGATCAAAATCATGCAGTCCTCCTGCCTCAGTCTCCCCAGTGCTGGAATCACAGGTGTGTGTTACCATGCCAATAAAACAACAGTCTTACTGCTTTTGGAACAAGGGTGGGTAGGTGTGATGGTTGACTTTCATAGTCACTCCATCAGATACAGGATCACTAGGAGACACACCTTTGTGCTGTGGGAATATACTCTTATACATTGTAAATATTTGTCACTCCTATTGGTTTAATAACATGCTGATTGGCCAGAAGGCAGACAGGAAGTATGGGTGGGGTTACCAGACTAAGAAAACTCTGGGAAGAGGAAGAACAGAGCAGAGATGCTCGGGAGACACAGAGGAAGCAAGATGAGAATGCTGCTCTGAGAAAAGATACTGAAACACATAGCTAATCATAGGTTATTTTAAGAATAAGAGTTAGCAAATAATATGCCTAAACCAAGGGCCAAAGGGCATGTAATTAATAGAAGACGTTGTGTGATTATTTGGGACTGCTAGTCTGAATCTTGGGACTAGGCCAGGATAGAAACTTCTTAATACACCTCTGGGTGTGTCTGTGATGCTTTCCAAAGAGGTTTAACTGAGGCAGAAAGGCTCACCATGAATGTGGGTGGCAGCACCCACAGTCTCAGATGCCAGGCTAAAAAGAAAGAAGGAGCTGAACACAGCATTCATGACTCTCTGTTTCTTGATTCAGGATCTATTGTGACCAGCAGCCTCATACTCCTGCTGCCTCACTGTCTTAGTTAGGGTTTGTATTGCTGTGAAGAGGCACCATGACCACAGCAACTCTTATAAAGGTAAACGTTTAACTGGGGCTTGCTTACAGATACAGAGGTTTAGTCCGTTATCATCGTGCCAGGAATCATGGCTGCATGCAGGCAGACTTGGTGCTGGAGAAGTAGCTGAGGGGTCTGCATTTGGATTGGCAGACAACAGAAAGAGAGACTGACACTGGGCCTGGCTTGAGTGTTTAAAACCTCAAAGCCAACCCCCAGTGACACACTTCTGAAGTTGTTTTGTTTTTTTTTTTTTTAATATTTGGGGGCCCATCACTCAGCTCCCAAATAAATAACATAAGGCAAAGGTAGATGAGATAATTTATAAGTTAAGGAAAGCTGACTAGAAATAAGCTAAGCTAAGGCCAGGCATTCACAAGCAAGAACAAGTCTCTGTGTATTTATTTGAGCTCCTTGGCTTTACCCTTTCAGCCACTTATCCTAGATGGCTTCCTACCCAATAGATGCTCTTTGCTAATCTTCCTTCCTACTTGTAGGAGGCAGCAGAGAGGTAGGAAGGAACCTATATGTGGCCACTGTTAAATCTTGGGTTTAATTTTTGGTCTTGCTACTGATAAGCCAAGTAGCTTTAGCGGTGGCCTCATTGCTTTGTAATGGGATAATGGTGCCCAAAGCATCTCTTGATGGAAGTTCAAATTTAAACCTGGACCAGCCCCAGGACAGTCTCTGATGTCCTATAAATGGTCTAGGAAGGAAGAAGCCCCATATTGTTGATCTTTAGTCACCTGCTCACTAGCAAGCTGTGGCATTGAAGAAACAAAATAGGTTCTAGAGGGGGCCTTGCATTCCTAGGCCCTGAAGAATAGCTGGTTGTCAAAGGGTCAAAGCCCAGCCCTACAAGATGGCCTTAAGTAGCAAGGTTTCTGACCAAGCTGGCCGAGCCTAGCACCAAGGTTTGGACCTGCAGTCTTACTGTCATTTGACCCCAAATAATCATGCAAAGGCTTATATTAATTACAAACTGTTTGGCCTATGTTTCAAGCTCACTTACAACTTAACTCAATTAATTCTTATTAACCTATTGTATTGCCATGTGCTGGTGGCTTACCTGTACTTTTACATCTTGCTTCTTGGGCAGCTGGATTGCATCTCCTTCACTCTGCCCTTCTCCATCTTTATCTCTGCTTGCATTTCCCACCTGCCTCCAAGCTGCGTTGTCATAGGCCAAAACAGTTCCTTTATTGACCAATGGTAATAAAACATATTCACAGCATACATAAAGACATCCCATATCAGACATAGTCCCAGGGTGACTTGCACCCTCCTATCTACAGCACAGCTACTGCCAAACCAGAGGAGCAGAATCATACTGTGTAGCTGGTTTTATTTTTTTTTTTTTAACTCTTTGAAGGGCCTACCACCCAGCTCCCAAATAATCACATGGAGACTTATTCTTTCTTATGAATGTCCAGCCTTAGCTTGGCTTGTTTGTAACCAGCTTTCCTTGACTTAAAATATCCTGTCTACCTTTTGCCTCTGGATTTTTACATTTCTCTAATTTTGTGTACCTTTTCATTCCTTTTTATTCCATGTCTGGCTGGGTGGCTGGATACCTGTCATCTTCCTTTTCTCCTTTTCTTTCTTTTTTTTTAACTTTATTTATTTACTTATTTATTTGCCTTGGTGTTTGCCTGGAACTGGAACTACAGACAGTTGTTAGCTGCCATGTGGGTGCTGGGAATCGAACCCAGGTCCTCTGGAAGAGCAGACGGTGCTCTTAACCGCTGAGCCATCTCTCCAGCCCCCCCTTTTCTCCTTTTCATACCCTTTCTCTGTTATCCTTTTTATTTCCTCTGCCTGGCAGCCCCACTTATCCTTTCTCCTTCCTAGCTATTGGACATTCAGCTCTTTATTAGACCATCAGGTGTTTTAGACAGGCAAAGTAACACAGCTTCACAGAGTTAAACAAATGCAACACATCTTTGCATCATTAAACAAATGTTCCACACCATAAAAAAGAGTGTAACATATCTGTAACTAATATTCTACAACAATACTGAACAAGGAGGTTGGGTGTGGAAAGCTACTTATTATGCCATCTTGTGATGCTGTAGGCAAAATCAACAGGAGGTGAAATGGGGAAACCCAGGCCCACAAAGGATGCTTGCTCTCGACCTTTCTATTCTGTAAATAGAAAGAAACAGGGAGGAAGGGAACAAGAGAAGGAGGAGGGAGGGAGAGAGAGAGAGAGAGAGAGAGAGAGAGAGAGAGAGAGAGAGAGTGCTTTTTGCCTGGGTAACTTAGTGAGACCCTGCCTCAAAAATTTAAAAATGAGGGCTATGGAGATAACTCAGTGGTTAAGAGCATCTGTGGCAAAGGACCTGCACTTGGGTTCCTAGCACTTACAACCACCTTTATCTCTAATTCCAAGGGATCCAACACCCTCTTTTGGGCTCCATAGGCACATGTGACAAACACTCATACATAAAAAACAAAATACGGGCTGGAGAGATGGCTCAGCGGTTGAGAGCGCCGTCTGCTCTCCCGGAGGACCTGGGTTCGATTCCCAGCACCCACATGGCAGCTAACAACTGTCTGTAGTTCCAGTTCCAGGCAAACACCAAGGCAAATAAATAAATAAAGTTTAAAAAAAATACATTGCTGTGAAATATTTAACTATGCAAAGAGGTGTTGCATTTGTTTATGTTGCAGAACACTTGTTTAACTATGTAAAGATGTAGTGCATTTGTTTAATAATGTAACGATGTGTTGCCGGTTTACATTGCCTGCCTGAGGCACCTGATTGGTCTAATAAAAGACTGAGCAGCAATCGCAAGGGAGGAGGTATAGGTGGGATTTCTGGACAGGAAGAGTAAGCAGGCAACATTTCAGGGAAGAAGAAAGAAAAAAGAAATGCCAAGGAGACACCAGATGCTAGACAGACGGACATGGAAGAAGCAGAAAAGTCAGACAGACAGAATAAAAGAAAGGTAAAAAGCCCTGAGGCAAAAAGGTAGATGAATAGAAACAGGTTAAATTAAATTATAAGAGCTAGTGGGAAAGCCTAATCTAAGGCTGAGTATTCTTAATTAATAATAAGTCTCTTTATTTGGGAGCTGATTTGTGGCCAAAAGAAAATTCTATCTACAATATATTTTGAGGGCTTGAGAGGTGACTCAGTGGCTAAGAACATTGTCTGCTCTTCCAGAGGACCCACGTTCAATTCCTAGCACCTTCATGGTGGCTCACAACTATATCTAACTCCAGTTCCAGAGGATATGATTCCCACTTCTACACTCTGGGGGCACTAAGCATGCAGGTAAGTGCATGGACATACATGCAGGAAAACATATATAAATCAACTTTTAAAGGATACATTAAGGAAAAAAAGACACTATCTTGGGGTCTAACACAATGTCTAGAGCACTTGCCTAGCATGCAGAAGTCCCAAACAAAATGTGGAAGGACCAGACTTTTCTTAATACCTTACACAGGTAGCATGGGTTGAACTCGTTTAAACAAATAGAACCCTTGCAGGCAAGTGTGTGGCTGAAATCAAATGACTGAAAACATTAAATGTAGTACCTGGCATGAGGAGTGTACCTGGCAGGTGCACTATTTTCTCTGTTCCCTCCCTGGAATGCTCATCGTCCTGAAACTCTCTGACACAGGCTCCAGCCTATGCCCCTGGGGTAAGCCCAGAGCTTCCCACAGTCCAAATTCAAGCAGAGGCTGGTGACTGAGCAGAGAACCTGCCTGGACATACTACTTTCCAGATGCCAAAAGAAGAGGACTGGGCCCCTTGGTCCTGGGTCTGGCCTCTTGGTCACTCCCACCTTGAGCCAGCCCTGAGCCTGGCTTAGTTTCCTGGCTCTTACCTGCTAGGCACAGGGTAGAAGAGACTATTCTAGCAGGGCTTCCTGCAGCTCCCCAGCCAGACTGCCTCTATGGATATTTCTCTCTTTTCCAGCTCTCATGCTTTTTAGGCTATATATACAAGTGACTCCTGTGTGGATCTGGGGTTGGAAAGAATGATGCCAAGTCTCATAAATAATGTGATGACACAGTGTTTCCCTCACTCCCCATTTCCCCCTCCTTTAAAAAAAAAAAACTATATACAAAAGCCCAACTAGCTCTCTGATCAGCACCATCCTACCCAGAAGGAACTCTCTTGTGGTTAAGGTTGGTTTGGGTGCCTGCCAGGGGAAATTCAAGTTGTTATGGTTTAAGAGATGTATCTGTGCCTGCTGTGTGCTTACGTATACAGATGCATATGTGCATACATGCTTATAAGCTAGCTGCATGTGTCTACATGTGTGTGCATGCACTTGTATGGGTATAGGTGCATGCCTTTGTGTGCATATATGTGTGTACATTCAAGCACATGTACTGTGTACCTTATTATGCATATGTACATGGCTATGTGTGCATTTGAGCACATATGTGCCTACAGTCTATGGTCCTGATGCAGGAGGAACTCTCCTTCATCTCTTCCCAGACACTGATGTGGCACCTGTATGGTAGTGTTTTTTTGGTCTTTGGATCTTTTTCCTATAAACTCCTTTAAACATTATAACACTCAGGTGACCAGTTCTACTATGGGTTTTTTGTTTGATTTTAGTTTTGGTTTTTTGAGACGTGGTTTCTCTGTATAACAGCTCTGGCTGTCCCGGAACTCTCTTTGTAGACCAGTTGGTCTTGAACTCATAGAGATCTACCGCCTCTGCCTCCCAAATGTTGTAATTAAATATGTCCACCACCACACCCAGCTAGAGCTACTGTAGCTTTTATATCTTAGAGATTAATTTGTTGTCACAAAGCTAAGATATGGGAGGCAGGACTTGAGTCCTGCCTGGGAAGATGGAATGGCCCAGCCCACAAAGCTTTCATTTTTACTCTATAGGTGTTTCACAGTTGCCCAAAGATCTGGGGATACAGACTATAACTTATGAGAATGAAAGAATCATGATCAAATTGAGGGAAGGTCACCTGATGAGGCCTCATGATCTGGTCATTGTGTACCACAAATACAGTGGCTTAACCATTGGGAACTTATTTCTCTAACCAAATAAGAAAGCTGGAGAAGCCCAGGGCTGGAGTAGCTGCAGGAAAGGTTAGTCGAGGTGAGGCCTTCTCTAGCTCCCTTCTTTCACTGTTAGAGAGTGATACTCTCCTCATATGCAGTTTCCAACCTCTCCAAACTGAACCACATCTCTACCCTGCTCCCTCCCCACTTGAGACCTGCCTGCCTCTGCTTCCTACTTGCTGGGAGTAAAGGCATGTGCTACCTTGCCCAGATTTCTTGTTTTGTGTTTACAAGGGGAATTATATACTAGCTCAGGCTGGCTAGAAATTCAGTATGTAGTCCAGGCTAGCCTTGTATTCATACATTCCTGTTTCAGTTTCTTGAGCACTGGGATTAGAGATGTACACTACCATGCCTTGGAAAAAAACAGATGCACATCTGTCAAATCAGGTGAAATCTCTAAGCCCTGGGGGGTTATAATAGTGGATTTGAGCCTAATTATGGGGGCCTTGATTCCACATCAACTGCCCCCAGACCAAACAGGACCGAGTAGGTGACTGACTTGGTATGATATGTAACTGTCATGATAGTAGAGATGAGAGAGGAGGGAGGGAGCTGTGTGGCAGGAGACTCAGACTATAAGGAGGGGCGGCCTAGAGCCACAAGGCTGATACATAATGTGAGCTAGGAAAGGGGACTTGGCAGTTGTCTTGAAGGTTGAGCTGGCAGAAGCCGTAACTGATGGCCACATCCTGGGCTTAGGATCAGACCCCTGCCCTGTCATTTCACACTTGGCCACTCATTATGTTCTCTGTGCATCTTCCCTTGTGAGGGTTCATCAGAAATGGTCTCACCAGTGCCTGGCTGATGTTGGTGTTGAAACTTGAACAGAAGAACTGCATGGTGTGGCCACTGAGGACCAGTTCCCACCATGATTCAGAGGCAGAAGGCCCAGTTTCTCTTGGGGCTTATCCCATTTTCTTGCATTGGTGCTCCCTTATCTGTGCAGGTCCAGGTGGTACAAAGGGCACAGACACCAGCTGGCATAGAGACCAGAGTACCCATCAGGCATCTCTCAACAGCTGCTCTAAAGTGTAGCCAGCTGGCACCTGGCCAAGATGCTCTGAGAAGTTGCTTTCACAAATCATTCATAAAATATCCAAAAAGTTGGCACTGTTTCCTCCATTACCTACTGTTACCACAGTGTTCTCTCTGCCCTGATGGATGACTTCTTATTCCCAGGAGCCAGAGCTGTGGGGTGTCAGTGAAGGGTGGGTGGGCAGCAACCAGTGCTATCGTTCTGGATCTCTGACAGAACCCAAGGACAGCCCGCAGTGAGTACATCTGCTCACAGTTGCCTGTCCTCACATCACTCAAGTTGGAAGAGAGGCTGACAGTTTAAAAAGAAATGGCAGGGTTTATATTGAGACAAAGGTTACTGAAAAGAGGCTTCAGGGACATAGGAAGAACCAAAGGAGAAGACATCTGGGAGGTGGTGATGCCTACACTGAAGAATAAGATAGAAATGTTTGAATGATGGTCAGGTGCTTCCCAATTAACAAGACAAGAAGCCACAGATGCAAGAAAGTCCGAGAACTTCAATGCAGGTGAAAACTAGATCCCAGCCAACTAAGAGATCTAACTCTGTGTGTGTGTGTGTGTGTGTGTGTGTGTGTGTGTGTGTGTGTGTGTGTAGGGGGTAAAGGGAGTCAAAGTGAACATCTTCAAACCAACTGCTGGAGAAAAATGGAGCAGGAAGGTATAGAGCTGGCTCAGTGGTTAAGAGCACTTCCTGCTCCTGCAGAGAACCAGGGTTGGTTCCCAGCACACACATAGCAGCTCGAAACCATCTGTAACTACAGTTCCAAGGAATCTGACACAATCCTTCTCTGGCTTCCATAGCCACCAGATATTCGTATGGTACAAATATATACATGCAGGTACACACACATAGATTTAAAATTTTTTTGTTTGTTTTGTTTTTTTTTTTTTCAAGGCTGAGTTTCTCTGTGTAACAAGCCTGGTTGTTCTGGAACTCACTCTGCAGACCAAGCTGGCCTTGAACTCACAGAGATCAGCCTGCCTTTGCCTCCCAAGTGCTAAGATTAAAGGTGTGTGCCACACAGAGATTCATTAATTATGAAAGTTTGACCTATAGCTTAGGCTTGTTCCTAACTAGCTCTCATAACTTAAATTAACCCATTTATATTCATCTACATTCTATCATGTGGTATAGCTTCTCTTTCATCTTGTGCCTCCCATTTCTTCTCCGTGTCTCCTGTGTTCCTAGATTCTCCTTCTGTTTTTCTCTCCCTGGAAATCCTTGTCTAACCTCTTGCCTAGCTATTGCTCATTCAGCTCTTTATTAAATCAACCAGAAGACACCTTAGCAAAGACACATCTTCACAGTGTACAAATATTCTGCAACACCAACTCTTAAAAAAAAATCTTAAAAACTTGGTGTTGGCACACAACTTTAATCCCAGCACTTGGGAAGTAAAGACAGATCCCTAACCCTAACCCTACACAGAGAAATTCTGTTTTAAAAAATAACACTATACACACAAATACTCAAACACATACATGCACAAACATATGCATGCATATACATACACATCACCCAATGATAGCTTCCAAATTTGCAATGGATGGCTTGACTAAGTATTAATGAAACAAAACTTGCATGTCCCACAACATAGGTAAACCTACTGCCACCTAGTGATAAGACCTAACAATTGCAGGGGAAGTGCAGAGCAAAGGTTTTCCAGAGTAGTAAAACCCTAAGTTATGAAATGACAGTAACCGTTGAAACCTGTCATCAAGCTGTTTAAGAGATAATTGTTGGATGTATAATTCATTGCCAACCTGTCTTGTCAGATGCTTTTGTCTCACAATTTCCATGATTCCTTTTCTTTGAACAGCAAGATGGTTTTCCCTTTTATAATTAAAAATAAAATTAACTACATATATTTGCGTTTTGAGATAGGGTCTCAGGTAGCCCAGGCTGGCTTTGAACTTACTATGTAGCCAAGGATGATCTTGAACTTCAAACTCTTCTGTTTCTACCTCAAGAGATAGACTTTCATTCATGTGCCACTACTCCTGGCAGTTTAATTCATTGCCTCATTTATTTATTGAGTCAGGGTCTCTCTATGTAACACAGACTGGCCTCCAACTGGACTTCCACCCCCTAAGTGCTGAGATTATAGCCACACTACCAGTAAGCCTAGCTATTTTGATTTTGATTTTTTTTAAACACTTTATTTATTTATTTATTTGCCTTGGTGTTTGCCTGGAACTGGAACTACAGACAGTTGTTAGCTGCCATGTGGGTGCTGGGAATCGAACCCGGGTCCTCTGGAAGAGCAGACAGTGCTCTTAACCACTGAGCCATCTCTCCAGCCCCCTTGATTTTGATTTTTGAGAGACAGAGTCTGATGGCATAGCCCAGGCTAGCCTGAAACTTGTATCCATCTTCCTCCCCTGCCTCCCAGTGCTTAGATTACAGGTGTGTGCCACCACACCCAACTCAAAACCACTTTTTTTTTTTTTAAAGTCAAAATGACTGCTAGATGTAATCCCCAGAGTTCTGATGCAGCAAGGGGACCTCCACAGATGCCAGAACCATGATTTTGGACATTTTAGCCTTTATTCAGAACTATGAACTAAACAAACCTCTATTTAAAAACAAACAAACAAACAAAAAAAAAACAACTGGGATTTGCAAGATGGCACAGTGAGTGAAGATACTGCTTGCTGCCAAGACTGACAATCTGAGTTCAAATCCCGGGTCCAGCATGGTGGAAAGAGAACTGATTTCTCCAAGTGTGCTGAGGAATGTGTTCTCTGTCTCTCTCTCTCTCTCTCTCTCTCTCTCTCTCTCTCTCTCTCTCTCTCTCTCTCTCTCTCTCACACACACACACACACACACACACAGAGAGAGAGAGAACTTAATAATTTTAAAAATGTAAATGACACTTGTTTGTACTAATGAATTCAAACATGATGAAAATCCCAAAGAAAGTAAAAGCCCAGCTTTAATCCCACCAGTGAGAAATAACCAGTAAGCTGGGTGTGGAGGTTCGTGCTTTGACCCCAGCACTTAGGAGACAGAGGCAGGAAGATCTCTGTAAGTTTGGGGCCAGTCTGGTCTACACAGTGAATCTAGGTTAGCCAGAATTACATAGCGATACCTTGTAAAAGGAAGGAAGGAAGGAAGGAAGGAAGGGAGAGAGGTACAAAGGGAGAGAGAGAAATGGAGGAAAGGATAAATGAGAAAAGGGAG